>JAPYYR010000578.1:0-26588 GCA_030523065.1 Aphidius colemani
AAAGAAAATAATTTTACTAATTAAGTGCGATTAGCTAAATCACAAAACAACTTATGATAAAAAATTATGAAAAAAATTAAATACATTCAACCTTGAATAAAAAGTCATAATAAATGAAAAAACAAAATCAAATTTCCATTGCAGTTTAAGTGACTATCAAAAAACTTACTCAACATATTGTTAATGTTTTTTTTTATATTTTTATTGTAATTTATTATCGAGCAATCGAATTGCTAAAATCAACTGTCGACGTGAGGAACCTTGAAGTTGATGTGAGCAAAGTGATTGGTCTTCTTTTGTTTCTGACCGATCAAAAAGAGACTCCGAAAGATAAAAAAAGTTTTTGGCACATATATATTATATTGATCTTCATCAAGCTCGTCGTTACTCAAAGACATCTCATTCAATTCCAACGTCACGTTTGTCTTGTTTTTATATTTTTATTTCATTCTTTTGACCAGCTCTTTTTTATGCTTAATTTAATTACAGGATCAACAAAAAAACAAAAAAAAATATCCTCAAAGTGATACCCGTGCAATTTTAGATCATTAAAATAATTTTTTTTTTTTAACATTAATTAATACTGCTTTAATAAAGCAGTTATCTCAATTCGTTTCTTTATTAAAAAAAATAATATAATAATGAAGTTAAAAAGAAAAAAAAAATGAAATTTACATTCAGCAAATCGTTTATTACTCGTTTTTTATATTAAAAATAAAATTAAGTTTACAGTGAGAATAAAGAGATCAAAAAAATTAAAAAAATGAATAAATAGATAGTGGATGAGTTGGCAGAACTGAAAAATCTGTAGTCAAGTTGTTGGATTTAAAATCAACAAATCTCGTTAATTTAAAACCTTGAATTTACAAATTACTCACGACCTCGAATCATTATTCAACGTTTTCATCCACATAATTTTAAAACGTGTGCGGTAAATGCACATAAAAAATCATTTTGAAAAAAAAAATAAATAATAATAATTAGATTTTTTAAATAAAGCACTATAGCATTCAAGCAAATAAATTCAACGATAAAATATACATATGAAATATAAAAAAAGAATTTTGCTATTATTCTTTTTGCGCGACTTTAAAACACATATAATCCGGCTTCGTGTGTAAATAATTAGCATATTCACATATTACAATTCGCGTGTACATTTGTCTTCCATTATTATAAAGAATTGCATGCATCGAGTCATTAATCGCTTAAGAGTTCACTCCTGCAGTTGATTAAGAAAACACGACAACGCAATTTTTCATATTTTAATTAGTTTCTACATCTAATGTCAATGTCGTGACACGCCAGCAATCTAACTGGAATTGTGATATTTTTATTTTATTAATATTTTATTTATTAGTTGATTGATATTTTTAATTTATTTTTGTATAAATCTTGTTGAGTAAGAATTGCAGTATGTGTGATAAATGCAATTACCAATGAGTCGTGTCATACTAATAATCAGTGTTTAGTAAATCAACATGTGTAAATACACGTCAGTTAATAGAAAGGTGTCACAATTTGAATCATTGAATTCAAAATGCGTGTGTATCTACAGATCATATATAAATAAATATATAAAACAATTTGTAATTATAAATAAATTACACACTTAAAAACCTTGAAAATAAATATAATAATCATCAATTTTATCATGTGACACTTTCAAGCTCACCAGAATAATCCTAAACTATCATTTTTTTTGAGGTAATTATATATTTACTATTGTTTTTTCAAAAAAAAAACATGACTATTATCAAAAAATAATTATATTAATTGTCATTTTTTGAATTGACAACAATAACAAGTCGTATTATTTAATTTATTATTTTTAATTTACATTATTAGTTTTAATTCAATTGAAATTGATCGCGTTAAATTGGCTAAGAGAAATTTATGTATTAAAAAGTAATGGATGAAATAGATTTGTGAAAAATGAGGTCAAAGAATGATGCAGCTGCTAGCATGCTGCAAAACTCGTGAAAGATCCTGGGATCTAAACTCTTTGGATATATAGCATCGATTTTCTTCTTCACCTCTCTTATCGCTGGTATTTTTATTTTCTTATTTTATATTCTCTCGTTTATTTTTTTATTATAATGATTTTTTATAAATTTTTTTTGTTCGTTCAATAACCACACAGGGTGGGCGGATCAATTTTTTTTCTTATTTTTGCTGTTACATTCCCTCTTCCCGTATTTTCCTTGACCGACTAGCGAATGACTTTCATCCGTGGTTTCAAATATATATGATACCAACCAGCTCGCTGTGTAACCCGTGGAGAATACCCAATAATATATATATACCCAGGTACCGAATCGAGCGTGACCGAATCGAAAACGCAAGGCATAACACAAAACCGTTTTTCTCAATTTTATTTTTCTTCTTCTGTTAGTTTTTTTTTTTGTCCCTTTTTTTTTCATTTAATTTTTTTTTTTACCTTTAACTTTTTGGTTTTTTGCTGTTTTGTGGTTCTCGATAGCAAAGGATTGGTAGAAACGATATAAATATATATATACACAAACGAATGGTTCAAAGCAATTCGCTTAATGCTGCCCTCGAGACAAGAAATTCACTCAACATGTATATATGTACACCAGTTTCATGACTATACCATTAGCAACACAGCGAAATACATAAACAATAATATTTTATTTAATATTATGACATATTTATATTTTTTTTCTCCAACAAACTCAAAATGTCACAGCGAGAAAAATGGTTTTTATAAATTTTTATAGAGAATGTTTTGTATATTAATTTTTATACTATATTTTTAAAAGTTTGTTTAATTTTACAAATCTAAACACGTCATTCATTTTTATTATCAAATAAATATGATATTGTTTGTTTTAAATTGTTATTTAAATATTGCATTAAGTTACAAGGCGGCTAGTGGATAGAAAAATGAATTATCAAATATATCATTATTGTTTATGTAAAATAATCTAACTTTTTTCAAATATTAGTGAGAGAAATAATAGCTGTCTTGTAAACACTATAGCCTAAATAAAATTTATATATTATTTTCTTCCTTATTAACTTGTGTATGTAGCGTAACTTCAAATATGGCGTCAAAATTCTTGGAAAATAATATTGTTTATTAAAAAAATTAAAACTACTCGATCAATTTTTTTATCTAAAACTTAAATAGTAAATTTATTCCATTGGCAATTGTGGATTTTTAGTTTTTTAAATTTTCATTCAATAAATTTTTTCCCAGAAATAGGGCTGCTTTCATTTTCTAGAATTTATTTTTTTTACGACATAGTATTTTTTTTATTCATTTCCTGGAAATTTAAATGCCCTTATTTCATTCTTAAATTTAAATATCATTTCATTTATTTTTTTCCTGGAAATTTAAATGCCCTTTATTCATTCTTAAATTTAAAATACATTTTATTTTATTTTTTTGTATTTGCCTCGTGTGTCAAGGTAATTTTTAGCTCAAGGTTAAATGATTTAAAAAATTTTCGGAAGAATATGCATTTTTTAAAATGTTGGTCAATTGAATTTATAAATTTTCTATTGTTTAAATTTGATTTAGATAAAATTTTATTCCTTAAATAACTTCATGAAATAAATATTATTCTAATTTAGTATGTCATATATTGTATGTGTAATTTTTATAGTACATAAAACAATCAATAAAATTGCAGATTAAATAAACAAAAAAAAAATTATAATAATGATGATGACGTGGTTATGCAATTATCGAAATAGGCGCGGACAAGGGCATCGTAATTCTGATCTATCGTGACAATTTGTTTTGCTTATTAGATACCGGCGTATGCAAACAGGGCATTATACTTTCAGATCAACGATGACAACAACGACGACGAGGTTCAGCCTGTGCTACAAAAGATCAGGCACAAATGTAGGTTAAAAAATAAAGAGCGATAGACGCGATAGTGAAGGGCAATCATCAACAATTCTTAACGAAAAAAAAAAAATACTTATTTGTCTCTCTTTTTATTTTATTAGCCTATGTGTAAATTTAACTCTCATTTTGTACAACAAATTCATACAGTATAATATTATTTATCAAATACATAATTATTTATTCTTTATAAAAAAATTTATTCCTAGTATTTCAATGATGAATTGTGAATGTAATAGCATGAACCTGATTTATTTCAAAAAATTCATTCAATGCTAATTTTTTTTTTTCTTTCTATTACCTACTTCTCAATTCACAACTCGTCTTCTTAAATTTCCATTCAATAAATTCATTTTTGTATTTAATTTTTGCCATTCTCCAGAGGAGCTTTCTTATCGTATGGATATTTTATTTTTCAAATTCTCACAGTGATTTTTTTGAGGACAGTAGCTAAATGGGTTTTATTTTTTCATTACATTATCACACAAAAATAATATTTTTCATGCTCAATTTAGGTTACTTTATTGTGGATGAATAATTATATATTTGAGATTGAAAATTGATCATGTTGGAAAAAAAATAATAAGAAAAAAAAATTTCATATTAAAAGAGCAGAGATAATGTTGATTATAGCACTGATCAAGACAAAAATTACATGTCATTTAAATTACATTTGATATATATAAACGTGTGCATGTGCGAGATATGACACTCATAAGATAAAATACTCATAAGATCGTGGGAAAATTGAACAAACGGCTTGTTTCTAATTCTCGCTTCGTCAAGGAATACATACATTTTTCCGATATATATTATATATGTGCTCATTCATGTTGTATAACTTTAATAGTCCCACCCGACGACTTTTATAAACTTTATTGGCAAATGATAAATATATATAAAAAACTAGTCAATAATTTTTTTATATATTTATTTAATATTAATTCTTCAAACTACACAGTGACTGCTAATATCTGTATTTTTTATTTTTCATATTTTTAGTAATAATTTACATATTGCACACAAATTTAACATGACTAATAGGCACGATATTTCAAAAGATAATTATTGACTTTCAAATTAACAGAGGGTAACTTCAACAACTATATATTTATCCTAAAAAATTAAATAAATATTTAAAAATAAAAATTAAATTTATATATGAAATTAATTATTATTCGATTATTATTTTATATTTTCAAATAAATTATTCATTATTATTTTTTATTTTATTAATTTATGATTCAGTGTGTCATGATAGTGTTGTGTTATATTGTAAACGCACGTGACTAAAATTTAAAATCCAAATAAAAATAAGATACTAATATTTTTAATTTTTCAACTCATAACCGGTTATTAATAATTTTTAAATATAAATGTTTCCTTCACGTATTTGATTAATTTCTTCTTTGAACTAATCATCAATAAATAAATTATTTTTTGAACCTACTGTTAAATAATTGGTAAATTTATTTTAAAAATTAATAAACGATAATAAAAAGATTGATTAAGCATCACGATTGTTCGGACATAGCATGTATGCAGCTAAATATGACACTTCAGAAAGTGCAAAATTTGCTGTGGCACATTTAGCACAAAAAGTTATGAAAAATTAACCACTGAGCTACACAATTCGTGTACATAATAAAAATATGTGTGAGTGTGGGCAGGCTTACAACAGACACGCGTATAAAACTGTAATTTTTTCATGTAATTTTTATATTTATTTCAATTTCTTTTATTTTTTTTTTTATTTCTACCTCACGATCATTTATTTCACTTTTATATATTTATATTTTTTACACACACACACACACTTAGTCTTTATGTATGTACATATTATACGCCATGAAATTTCAATTTTTATCTTAGTTTCTTTTTTCTTTTATTTTTGAAATCCTCGCATTGAATGTGCAGTCTCGTTGGGTGTTAATTATTGCACGTTCACGTATTAATTTTCGATTACTGGCAAGCTTAAAATATCCGTTGGTAAAAAAATATCTTTTTATTTGAAAAAAAAAAAAAAAATAAAGAAGCAAAAGTATTTGTGCATTTGCATTTTCATACATGTATGTGGATTTTGCAAATATATTTCCCTGTGGATAACGATACTGTATATATATAAGCCGTGAATTCACGTTATCCTCCTTCGTATTATTAATTACCCGCTGGCAGAGTAATTAATTCGGCTGGGTGTCCTTTCACCGGTATCCATGCACACGCCGATCGAACGCGATTTTGCAAACACATATATGTATACAGTATATATATGTAGCTGTAAAACAGAGATCCCAGTTGATTAACGATCGTCCTGAAATTTGTTGGACGTGCTGAGCCACGGGGGTTAAGATTACACGCGGTAGTAGTTTACCAAAGTGCGTGAAGCCAACAGGCGTCAATCAAATTAATCTAATAGAAGAATTAAATAGATGAGCTAAAAGTTAAATAGTACATAAATTTGGAGTAGTGAAAAGTAAACAAAATGGAAAAAAATTTGAGAGAAAAAATATAATAATGTGATATGCATTTGTAGCGTCATACGTCACAACATCCGCATCCTCAATATCGAGAGAAAAATATACGACTTTTTATTTTTTAAAAATCACGTATTTAAATGCATTCACATACACATTAGCCACCAAGAGTTTAAGTGTATATCATGCATATAAATATAAAATTTTAGTGTCGAGTGTGCATATGAGAGCAATGCATTGATGATAATTGCGGTGTTTTTCAAACGACAGTAGCTTTCATTTGTATACATATGCATATTTACATGTAAAAATATATATATTAATCATTGACTGTTGTATATATATATATTTGCACATTATTGCAACACTGTGTTTCTTGCTTGCATGTATTTATTTTATATTTAAACTTTAAATTTACACATTTTTAAAAATTATAGAAAAAAAAACACCAGCTGCTCAGTTTTAAAACAAATTTGAATTATTTGATATAAAATATTGTAGACAATCACGATTCTACAGTATTTTATAAAAACAAAATAATAATAATAAAAATAATAGTACGAAGAGTGTATAAAAAATATAAGGAAGGTGAAATATCAAAAAAAAAAAAAAAAAATGATTGATTTATTGGTAGAAAGATAGGTGCAAGCATAAATCCTTCGAGCGATGATGAACGGATCAAAAAATAAAGGTATAAAAACATCAGGGTTATATATTTATACATATATATGTTTATATGATCGTGAACGTGTATAACGGGAGTCGATAGTTTAAAAAAAATCGATTCGTTGGATAAATCTAGTCTTATATACACCGAGAGCCTTATTTTTCTAGCCATATAATAATAGAAAGGTGGAGATGCAACGAATGATGCCTATCCCGACAAACTTTTTTAAACTTGAACGAGCAGTGGCTTATTGCCTCAGGTTGTCCTAAAAATTATCGAAGAAATAAAACGGATTTTACTCGTCTTCGTTCCACACGATTATACTTTGCCAAGAATTTTTTCATTTTTTTTTTAAATAATAATACGACACTCATCAATATATAATGAAAAAAAAATAAATATAAAAAAGTATAAAATGTTTTTAATAATAGCATTTTAAATAACGTATAATAATTCAAAAATTTTTCAAAATAAAAAATATAAATTATTATTATTTTTTCATGAAGAATATGCATTAAAGTTTATTGACTTATTCATCGTCGATGGCTGACCAACGACGACATCCTGACCGAGTGCGATAACTCAATGTGGGACACACTGCACAATCCGCACACGAAAGAATAATGATAATAAAAATTACAATCAAGACATACAGACGTCAGAAGCCAGATATGAGACAACAAATTAAAAAAAATATTTTTGAAAAAAAACATATACATCCGGTATAAATGTTATTATTTTCAACTATAAATTCTTGAAAATTTATATTCAATATGAATTTAATACAATTATTTCATAAAAAATAAAATAGATTAAACTGAATAAGGAAAAAATAAAAATTAGGTTTATTGTTTCTTGGTATATAAAATTTATACAAATGGAAAAAAGAATAAATATAATTTCATTGGTATTTTTTCAGAGAATTAAATATTTTCTCTTGATATATTTATTCGCTTGGTTAACAATGCCTTATAATTGGGAGGAAATTGCAAGACTCATATTTTTAATGCACAATTATATCATTAATAGTTGTTACAATTCAAATTTGTGTTAGTCTTTTATGGTATATATATTTTTCTTTTTGATATTTCAGAAGATTACATGCAAATTATTATTTTTTACGAGCGGAAGGAAATATGATTTCGACAATCTTTTAAGATATATATTTAAGTGTATATGTACTTGTTGATATTAAATAAAAATATTTTGAATAAAAAAAAATTAAAATAAATTACAATTTTCAATTGTCGACGAATGATTATTTTGTTTTTATTGTATGCGATTATGATGAAAGTATGAAAAATAAAAAATTACTTGAGGGGGATAAAAATTGTGCTGTAATGCGTTTGTAACGATCAACGGTATTACAAAAGTGACAGTGAAATGGCACGAGCGCACTCCAGCGTGTATATATATATGTAAACGGTTTCACTGAGTTGAAAGCGATGGAAAAGTCTCTCTTGACATGTTCTAATATAAAGACATATAATGCTCGCGAAAAAAAATCTAAATAAAATTTTCCAAGCAGCTATGATGCTTCATAATTTCAATGAATTTAAAAAACAAAATAGTGCAGCGTTGAGAGAAGAAAATAGAGAAAAAAAAAAAGCTCTTTTCAAATATAAAATTAAGATAAACACACGTGTCTCTGTTGCAGGAAGACCACGTGTGTTTAACAGACCACCACGTGCTACCGGAAGTTCTCATTAAACTTTTCTACGGAACAAGTAGTAAATATAACATAAATAAAATAAAAAATTTCATTATAATTGCTTTCATAAAAAGAAGAAAATATATATAAAAAAAAAACGTCATCAAAGTATGATTACATCGATGTGAAGAAAATAATAACAAATCGTAAATTTTATCTTGTTATAAATCATCAAAACAACAGCCTCAAAAACATCAAAATAAAACCAATGATTTTATATAAAAAAATGAATTGAAAGTTGAAAAAAAAACAAAAAATTTAATAGATTTCAAGAATTTTTTTTTAATAGTTATAATCTCAACAAGTTTTATCGTCTTTTACGAGCAAATGGTGAAGAAAAAATAAATATAAAAAAAAAAAAAAGTAAATGTCTCAAGATTATGTATTAGAATTGTATTTTACTGTTGATTTTTTTATATTTTTTCTGAATAGATGAGTGCGGAGGACCGGTAGGAGCAGCTTATCGCTCTAAAAAGCTATTTTTGACATCAGACGGTCTTAAGTACCTTACCCACCCAACAATCAACAGAGGAACAAGAATAAAAAAAACTCCATCAGCACTAAATACATATATACCTTCTTCTCAATTATAGATACCAGATAACGGCATAATATACTAAAATAAAATATATATAAAAAGTTAAATAAAATTATATAAAAATAAATGAGAAATAAATAAATCTCGAGACCTTGAGTGCATCATACATATATAATACGCTGAATTTTAATCTCACAGTATTATCTCAGTGACATTGTCATATCACACAAACACTTGGAAGCACTATACAAGTCTGATAAAATAAAAAAAAATTTAATGTTTTAAAACCAATAAACAATGAATTCAAAAATTAAATAAAAAACATCGATTGAAATGAATAAACGTCATGATTACTCAAAAAATCACTGAATTTTATTCATATAATGCTGACGAGAGGAAAAAAAAAATACTATTAAATAAAAAAAAATAACTAAGAAGAAAAAAAAATATATAAAACTTGAAGTGATAAACATTATGCATAATGTTGATCGTAAATCGAAGGCTTGTGTTATGTATAGTGGGCAGAAATGGGGTTTTTCAATTAATGACTTAATAACACGAGTGAATAACAACAATTATAAGAGCAAATACATTTTACGAATGAGAGCAAAAAAATAAATAAATTTATACTCAAAGTATATTATACAATATAAAAATAATTAACTTTTTTTTTCTTATTTGAATATTATTATTTTATCTGTTGTTGTTTATTTTAATTTATAATTATTTTTAATAAATCATTATTTATTATTTATTAAAAATTTATGATAATATTCATTTTTACTTGATTATTATTTAGAGACTTTACTGATATTTTTTCCAAATATTATTTCACACAGATTAAATATTTTTTATTTTTTAAAAAGTAAAAAATATATAAGGTTAATGGAAAATTAAAAAAAAATAAAACATAATGGGTGCAGATTAAATTGGATACCATGATGGTGTCGGAAGTGCAACAGTTAATGGTTCGTAAATCCTGTCTATCATGCACATTGTATCAATGTTGGGTCAAAATGAATCATCCTACTTTGTTGCACATACAGCTACTTTCCACTAATTATTCTTTTTTTTTATTGTCATTAATTTTTTGAATTTAAAATGATGATGTAAATTAAAAACTCAACGATAATAAACCCCGTAATATTGATTGATCAACATATGATAAAATGCAAATAATAATTTAAAATAAATTGAACAATAAAATTATAAAAATAAGAAGAATAAAACAATAAAATTATCAATTTATAGTGTAAAAATATTTTTAAAGCAGCTTAAAGGCGTACCATGAAGCCCATTAGGAGTGTACTTTTACATCAGGTCTGTCAAGGCTGACAAGCAATCGAGGTAATTTGATGGGAATTGCGCTCATATAAATTGGAATCAGTGTAAAGTGGTGGTGAGATGCAAGAGTAAAAAAATATCAAATTTAAAAAAATAAAAACTCTCACACACACACACACAACATGAAAAGAGGTTGGAAGAAAAAAAAATAGGATAAAAAAATGAGTAGTTTAGTGAGACCACCAGCACCAATTTGGCCAGTAAGATTAAGCCAGGGGGAAAAAGAAATTGGAACCGAAACGAAAATTACAGATTCTACCTTGGGAATAGATATCCTTTCTCATACTCTCTCGCATCTCTTAATTCTTCTCTTTATATCCGCAACTATTTTATTTGGATTTTAAAAATTTTATATACTTGAAATATACACCAACAAATCATTTCATCGTTTTCATACATGTTTGCTACTCGCACATACTTTTTTTTGGACTAATCCTTCTTCATGTCGTGCCTGAATGAACTTTTACGGTCGTGCGGGAATCGTTTTGGCACGCTTCAATGCCAACGTTGGTTTTATTTGATTTTTTTTCATTCCACTTATTATTTTACTTTATGATTCAATGGTCAACACACACTACTTGCAACACTTAAATAAAATAAAAAATCTTTGCTTTATTATTATTTTCTTTTTTTTAATGATATTAAATGTCACCACGCGTTATTTTTTTTTCATTACTAAGCATCTGTAAATTGTTTCGGGTAAATTAATTTTTTTGAGGTCAACTATGAGTTGAAAATTATCTCAGGTAATGATAGATAAAAAAAAAAAAAAAATTAAAACTCTAAAGTGTCTGATTGATTTTAATTCTAGTGTATTAAAAAAAGTAAAGAATAAATAATCAAAATGAATAAAAATAAATACTTGCGTGATGCTTAAAAAATAAGTGCAACAGACACGAACGAGTTTTTTTTTCAATCTCAACTAAATGTTACTTTATGTATTTTTTTTCTTTTTAATTTTACCAATGTCAATTACTATACTCAATTTAATCTCCAAACATATATAGGACGACCCTGGTAATTGTTGGCCTATCACAAGTTTGAAAAAAGAGCGACAACAGCCAAGTGGGGTCCCTGAACTTTTTCAAGGGTACTAATTACAGCAATCAACTATTCAACGGTCATCCAAGGGGTCCTGACCCAACCACATAAAACAAAATGCTCACTCAAGTCTCATCTACTATATATATATATATATCTATACCACCTACATAAAAACTATTAATATATTTCTCTATATATATGTGAATATATATTTGTAATTATTTATACGTGCAACATCAATTGAGTTTCGTTTTTCTTACTCGACCTTGGTTCCAAACATAAAATGAATTATTCATACTTCATTTTATCAGGATAAAAACATGCCCAGTATTTTGCCAGGCGGAAATGAATTTTACGCATCCATGAATTTACAGTTTTACAAATATATAAATAATAAAAAAATAAATAAATAAATTACAAATGCGACTGATCGATTTTTAAAAAAGATTAGTGTTTTTTCATTAAAATTTTTTTATATTTTTCAATGCATTTCGGAAATGAAAAAAAGAATAGAATATAAAATATGTTATTTGCGTTTATTGTAAATAACATAGCATTCTATGTGTACACATCTCTAACCCTCTTATGTCCGGTTTGACCCATTATTTTTTTGAATGGTAATCCGGGCTATCGTGGAGAAATCACGCGTACACTGAATACAGTAATCCAGATAAAATCACAACAACGACAACTCGACTGGACACACAATATTCGAGGGATTTAAAGCTTTCAATGTATTTACAACTTAACAAGTGCATACTTAATTTATTTTTTTGTTGGTATACGTATATTTTCAAAACAAATTTTAAAACCGATTAGAAGTAAAACATGGTTTTTCTTCAAGAGGATAACGAGGAAAAAAGCTCTAAAAAAAGCAACATGTACAAGTTAAATGTGAGATGTATTTGTTGTATCTACACTGAAAGTAGAGGAGGAGAAATGGGAGGCAAAAAAAAAAAAAGAGTTACTGATGGCGAAGAAGATGGAAACATTCTTTTTCTTCTCTAGTTTCCCTCAAGCGATAAAAGTAAAAAAAAAATAAAAAAATACATGACCCACGAAACTACCTGAGACCCGCGTGGCAAACTCTAGAATTAGAGAAGCAATCATTAAAATCCAAGAGGATAATTGGCTGGTCTGGACGAAACCTTTTATCTTTTTTTTGTTTCGCTGAGACGAACGCGACTCTAAATCAACTATATATAAATAAATAAAAAAGCAACGAAATTCAACAAGTAACACATTTGACTTGATATATATTTTATAACGAAAAAAATAAATAAATAGATAAATAATATTGTGATTTATTTAAAAAGTTAAACTTGTGTGTTAAAGTATTTCAATGTTTTGAATATTCAAGTTTTGAAGAAAATAAAAATGCATTAAAAAAAAAAAAGGATACACTTATAAAAACATGAAACGTGTCGGCATTAAATAAAAAGAGCCGCGGTGAAAAGAGAGCAAGAGAAGTAGTAATCCCATCTGGATGTACCGAACCCAAAGAAACCGCAATAATGACAGGCGGTGTGGCATCTAGGCGCACTCAAGTAACGCACAAGATTATTAATCCCTCGCCCTTGAACAGTTTCACAATTTAATACGTTTTATATTTACTTTTTCTTTTTATTTAACCGTGAAAAAATAAATAAATAAAAAGGTAGAACAAATGTCATTCACATAGTGTATTTAATTTTAATATTTACTATCGCAAATATAAGAGTGACGTTTGTTTCCCCTTACCTGGGTGACCTCGTCCAAGGCAAAGGAGGTAAAAAAATCCAATGCAACATTTTTTGTTCAAGTCAAAACAAACGTAAATGCTCGTGATAAATAAAATGAGTATAAAAGCAAAGAAGAGAAATAATAAAATGGAAAGAAAAAAAAGCTCACCGTGTCGTTTGCTATTCAGAGGACTTTGATAAGCATCGAACTTGCCAGGGGGCTTCAGGGCTAACTGCCTGTCAACGAATGTCGTGGAGTATATATTTTTTTTTTTTAATTTTATTTTTTCATTATCGTTTCAACTGCATCCACCTACCTTCTGCCTATTTACTCCGAGAAAACAATCCGATTGTGGATGCAGCAACAACAACAACAATCAACGTTCCGGTTTGCAAAACCAAAAATTAAATGTGATATGTGAGTGCAACGGGTGCTGCAGATTAACGAAGCTGTTAAACGTGATCGAGATATATAAAATATTTTGCTAAATAAATTTCTAAATGCCTGAATATACTATATTTTATATATTTTGAGTTTGATTTGTTGATAAAGAATATTTTGTTTATGCGGCTATGTAAATTTATTACTCAAAAAAATATGTATGCATTTTTTGGTTAAATATTTATTGATTATCAAACTTTAATTATTTAGATAATATTATATTCATAATTATTTCATGACCTACATTTTATTTTTCGTATTATTATATATCGTATTTTCGTATCTTCGATAAGACAAATAACCGTGTGAAAAAATTAAGAAGAATAAATAAATATAAATTACAACATTTTTATTGAACATGAATAGTGCTGTCTGTCTGTTTTTTGTAATTTTTTTCTAAACAATTTTCAAAAAAGTTGTAGAGTTGTGGATTTGAGCCAACAACTACAATCGACGTCAATCAAGCATTAAAAACTTGAAAAGTAAATTTCAAGTATATAAAATGAGCTAATAAAATATCAATTGAATATTTTTATAGATTTATTTGCCACGAATGGAACTTTATTGTTTATTTTTTCTTTAATTATTTGACATTGAAAGTTTATGGAAAAAATAGCATTGAATTACAAAAGGGAGTATATTTTGTCATTGAAAAGAGAAAAAATTAACGAAGCGACTCGATGCTAACATCTTTTTATACACCGGAGATACAAACAGGCTCCTGTTTCCTGTAAACTTGATAGAATTCAACGGATCGCCGACGACGACACACGTCGTATTTTCACTTATTTACACTTTTTTTTGTACTTTTTTTGGTCTCAAGTTTTTTCGTCGCTACAATTTTTTCCTTTTTTCATTATTTTTATTCACCACACTTGAAGGGAAATCGTTATACTGCGCGAGCTTGTCACAATTTTTATTTTTATTTTTCATGACACCTCAAAGAGGATACACAGATAATGACAAACATAAATGAAAAAATAAATGCTTGAAAAAGTAGTAGATGGAAATTTCAAAAGAATAAGATAAATATTTTTCAAGGCATATTTTTATATCAAAAAATTGAATCAAATATAAATGCAACTGCTTGCACTTGTCAAAAATAAGATATTTTTTTCTACTTCTAAATTCATTTATAAATTCATTTCTAACTTGAGACAGAATCTCATGTATATATATATGAAATGAATAAAATAAAAAATATTATAAATACAATGTGATACGTGATGATAATTTTTATGTTTTTTCAAGAGGTGTAAAAATTTTTCATCTTTATATTTTTTTATTTATTAATTTTGTTTGGTTTATTTTTAAATTTCGAAGTGTGTTGACATTAAGCTCATGTTGAATTCATTCACAGGGTTGTAAAATTTATTCCTAGAAAATGTTTATATTATTTTCTAGGAATAAATTTTCTAAGATATGTGAAAAATAAAAACAAAAAAAGTATATATACGAGTTGAGAATTTGTAGAAAATTTCAAAATTTTGTGTCATCATGTGATGCATAGCTAAAGCAATTTCTCTTTCTTCGGTGGGTTTATAATGCTGGCACACAAAATATACAACTAAAAAGATCGCAGAGTGATGAAGACACTTGAAATGAAAACTCGGCACTTTGCCCGATAAATTTTTTTGGTATTTGCACTCGGATAAAATATTCTTCAACGCCCGGAAGTTAGAAATATGAATTGAAAATAATAAAAATCTTGATAGATCAATTTAATAAAAAAAAAATAACGAAATTTATTTTTAAAAAATGTACTCAATATTCAATGAGTCGTTCGTCTTTAAGAGAAATAATAACACAAAAAAAGAAAAAAACTAAATGTATTTAATAGAGTCGTTTAAAGAAAAAAAAAAAATGAAAAATTTAATTAATTAAATAAATAATTACCTGAGTTGCATCTGAATAGGGAGTTGCTGAATTTTTATCCACGAGTTGAGATCCAAACAGGGGACTCGAGTCCGAGAGACTATCTTGCTGTTGTGGCACCATTTTTGGATCTTCACTTCACTTTAATATTATTATTATTACTTAAGCACAATTAACACCAACCAACTTGATTAATTTTATCGTCACTCAAACGGGTCAGTCACTTGTCCCAATTGAAATACACAAACTATATATTCAACGATTATTGGTATTGTTATTAATTATTTTTCTGTTCAAATGTATATTATTCGCTATATTGTTATTATTATATATTGTTTTGTAAAAAAAAAAACAAAATTAGGAAGACTTAGGAGCTCGCCTGCGACTCCACACGAGGTAACACGACTTGTTAATTTTTTATTTACGTCAAGATCCTCGCCGGTCAGTGGCTGGCGCGTGACTGACTTCAAAAAAGTCTTCCTTCTTATACTGAGCACACGAAATCACGAATACAAAATGGATATATATATATTATTAGTCCTCTTACGAGAAATCGCGTCGCTGTTGCCGCAGGTTTTACGGTCAAACGTACTGCCCCCTCGAGAGAATTAAAAATAAAAGAAATTTTTATATATTATTTTACTCTAATATATCTTTTATTTTTAATCTATCAAAACACAACAATGTTTTTATTTTTTTTTTTATTATAAAATAATATATTTCACTCTTTGTCGGTATTTTAACGTTTTATATCAAAGATATATATTTATTTATTAACAGCAAATAAGTTGTCTATTTTTTTTTTTTTTTTTGTTTTTTTATATTTTGTTTTTCCCCTTTTTTCTCTCTTCCTCAAATCAGCTAATCCAGTTGACTTAAAATGGAGCAACAAAATGGACGTCACAAATAAAAACAAAAGATATTTTTATTTTAATTACGACAAACTAGTGTCTTTAACACACGTTTTGTTATTATTATTTTTTTCAGGTAAAAAAAAGCACCATTCAAAAAAAAAAAAAAACAATTCAATAAACAATATACTTTTTTCTTTAATAAATATTACACACTTTGTGTAAATAATTATGAAAAAATTTAAACAAAATTAAATAATATATATATATATATATATTTTTTATTAATATTTTTTAAAAATTAATATTATTGTTTTGATGAAGTAAACAATTTAGAAAAGATAAAAGAAATTTTTTTATTTAATCACACTATTTGAAATAAACTATAATTCTCTCACGCTCGATCTTTTATCATGGGGTGACATTTTATAATCCCGCTTGCGTGCGACTAACCCGTGCGATACTCATAGAATGAGCGTTTATGTGCTACTGACTCAAGAACCAAAGAGACTGTCGTTTCTATACAACACTAACTCTGTACGTATCAGCTGTGCAAGCCGGTGCTCACAATATCATATAACCCCCACTATTAACTTAATCGAACGATCCGATAACCTGCAAGCACCACCGCTAGAGTTTAATATAGCAGCACCGGCCGTGGTCTGTTTTCTCATTTAATCCTTGAAAGCTCTTTTTATATATAAATTATACTTCTATTTTACCTCACTGCCCCTCTTGTCATGTTGATGCTGGCAAATCAACCGACAAGCAACACGGTGCATCAATGCACTTGTGTTAATTATTATTATTTTATTTTTTTCATATATTTGAGAGTAAAGATACTAAACAAGCCAAGATTTTACGTGGTTAACTCTATTTAATGTCAAACGCGTGCAGCTTAATTTTTATTGGCAAAAAAAAAATTATTTTGCTCTTATTTTGTTGGGTTTTTTCGTTTTATTATTTCAACAAGGGTTACTTAAGGGAGCTTTCAATATTTTGGTCACATGAGCTCATTTTTTATTTTGCAAAATAAAAAACAAAAAAAAAAGGAAAAAACAATCTATATTGGGGATGATTTTATTCAATTTTTTTTTACACGTAAAGAAAGGTAATGGGAAAGTAAAAAAAAAAAATTTGAGACAGTAATTTGATTGAGTTTGCTCAATTGAAAATGGGAAAATAAAAAAAAAAATCGTTTTAAAATTATTTGAATTGAATTTAGTCATCGTTAAATTGAATAGATTTTTTATTTTATTTTTTTATTTTAAGAAGTCGTAAATCTTTAATGACCTTGGTTTGACAATTGACTTTTATGATAAAAAAAAGTGAAATGTATAAGAGGATTATAGATGATTTTTAATAGCTTCGTGACAAAAGAAACAAAAAAAATTATACAATGCATAAATTGCAAATAAAGATATTTTTAAAAATAGATGAAATTATTGAGATAATATTTGATTGTTTAACAAGTATTTTGTAAACAAATTTAATTGTTTATTTAGTGTATATACCTGAGCTGAATTTTATTATTATCAGTGAACCAAGTAAGCCCCAAGTTTTCAAGTGTTTTAAAAACTATTATATACTAGACTAAAAACCAGACTCGGTTATAAGCTAGCCAGGCATTAACCTTGGCTGCTCATTTTTATTTACTTTATTTTTTCTTCTATATAAAACAAATATTTTTCAAGCCAAAGTAGACACACAAGCATTAAATATTTTTGTGGAAAACTACAAATGTTTTGAGAGATAAAAAAAATAATAATAAAATCAGTTAATTTTTTCTAATATAACATATACAAAGTATATATTTTTCAAACGATTCTACAATGCATTCTATTCAAGTTTTCGAAAAAAAAGATTTATTTACATGTGGCATGGAAGAAAAAAATATATGTAAAATTAAAAGTTCACATTTATTTAGTTTTTATGTACTCAATCATCATCCAGCATGGCCACATAAAAAAATAATAAAAAAAATAACATAACACTGCTCTGGTTCACCAAGTGAATGGTCACAAGAAACTATTTTTTTTTTAACGACCACAAATTCAAGTATCTTGGTTTGAAAAATTGACTATAAATCTCTGCTTGGTGCAGTAAAAATTCATGCATTTTAATACTTTTTTTTTGACTCATATTCATCGTTTTTCACCCTAAACACCGATTTTGTTGTTATTTTTCTATAAATATTTTATTTTATTATTTTTCCAGCTAGTTTTAAATTTATTTTTTTTTTTTGTTTTTAATTTACTCTAAAAAGAATATTGTTATTATTTCAATTTCACAAGTGTCAGATAATAAAAGTCAAAATCACAGCAGTCGTAAAAGTTATAAAATATAAATTTGAAAGAAAAAAATTATATGAGTTTATTGCAAGTCACTGGAGATCATCATGCATATTAAAAATCTTAAGATTTATCTATATAATTTTTTGTCGAAAAAAAAAAAAACAACTCAAGTACTCAATAAATTTATGAAAAAAAAAATTAATTATCTAAAAGATATTTTAATGAATTGATTTTTCATTTGACAAATTATTTTTTCAATAATATTTCAATTGATCTTTGGCACGTATACGTAATGTTAAATGTAGATCATATATTTTTTGTTGAATTTAAAAAGAAATAATCATGTAATAGAAATTGTTGCCAAAATTTTCGAAACATATTTTTAAAAAAAATTTCATTTTTACTGTGAGATGACGATAGAAACTCTTGATTATATTTTAGTTTATCTTTTCTCTCTTATTTCCAAGAATTTTTCCAAAAATATAAATATGTGCGCACGTTCTCTCTAATCTATATATTTTTTTCGTTTTTATCTCTTTGAATATTTTTTTTTTTTTGATCGCTCCCACTTGATCATCTGTTTGCCACGAACTTGATTTTCCTAGAAATATTTCTTACCCTTGATTTAATATGACAGTTTCATATGAACACGACGGGAAGTTAATATTGAAATATTAATGTCTAATTTTTCTTCATTTAATTACTTTTATTATCTTTAAAAACATATGATTATTATTTTTATTAAGCATTTACATGTGAATATGCAAATGGCAAAGTGCAAACTAATATGTATTATAAAACATCTCAATGTAAAATTGTAATTACAATTTTATTCTCGAAAATAAAGAGCATATAAATTACCCGACTAAAAAAATAATTATATTGTTTATAATTTTATTTATTTTCATTTCACAATTTTGCAATCATCAGCTATTATATAAAATGATATGTATTTTTATTTCATTATCAATAAAGTCATTAATTTTTTTCTCGAAATAAATATTATTAGATAATTTTTATAATAAACTATCATTTATTATTTTAGTATCTTTTTTTACTATCATTTAATATATTAAAATCAAGAAAATCAGTGAGTGAGAGTTTATTTTATTTAAACATCGTTAATAATAAAAATATTTAATTTTTTTTTTTAATCGATACACTGTAATCAGACACTGTGGAAAATTTTTAATCATTTTTAAAATTAAAATTCACGTGATCTTACGTAACCAGCCATAATATTAAAATTAATTAATTATTTTTTTATTGAAATAAAAAATATAGAAATAGTTTATATTAATTTTTGTGAGATTTGATTGTAAATGATTACAAATGAAAATAAATTAATAAGCTAATTCTTATCCTAGTAATGCTCATTATTGACAATAGTAAATTGAAAAAATTCAAATCATATGATTCTCGAGGACACGATTAAAGAGAAGAAAATAAATAAATAAATATAAAATTGTTGGGAGCGGTTGCCGGATGTTAAATGCAACTCTTAAGAATATTAAATGGTTACTGTTGATGTGTTTACTTGAAAATATACTCAAACTGATATTGACTATGTGTATTTATAAATAAAACTTTGCGTGATTTTACATTTATCGTGCTGTACAATTTTATTTTTCAAACAGGTTAAAATTAATTATTTATCATTATATGTATTTTTAAAATTTATACCAACTGAAATTAGAGTTGATATACCTTATAAGCAAACGATTTAGTGGCGATAACAAATATACATAAAATATAGTGGCTATATAATTATTATTATATTTTTATAATTCATTTGCAAAATGTATGACTTTTGATGGATTGGCAAATTGCGTAGTTTCAAACAGACAATCTTGATACTAAAACCTATAAGGATGCATGCAGCATAAAATGATACTCAATTTAATGTGACGATATCGCAAAATAACAAGCTAAATTTCATTATCTTTTCAAGGACACCTGCACGTTGAATTTCTAATCGGTCCACGACTCAAGAATGAATATACATAAATTCACTGTGAAGTTTTTTGTTCGTTTATTTAAAAAAAAAAAATTTTTTTTAATCACATTCATAAATGTATATATTTTTTTTACATCATCAGTAAACCAACAACGTGTTGCATATCAAAAATATTTATTTATTTGATGATTGTTCAAATAACATTCGAGTTATATTTATTTGTCGAAAAGAATAAAAAAAATAAGATAATTATAATTTGAGATAAATATAGTCCATGGTTGTTTAAACCAGCTGTTTTTTTTTTTAAATTATTTTCTTGAATATTTATTTTTTACGTAAATTCAAAGGAGTTTATTTTGCAACAAAAAATTCAATGACCGATATCAGAAATTCACGATATGATGTGATAAAATCCACCAGATTGTTGCCAATTTTATTGCAACTTTTAGCGATAAGAAAACTGAAATATATGCATCGTTAATCATCAACTTAAATCTACTGACAGTCGCTACTGGTTTTACACAAATCCATTGGATTTTTAAAAAATTTTATTCACATTTTTATAGCCTTCTCCGCAATAATAATTGGTATAATAAATGTTTTTTTTTTATTATCGAATTTAATTTTTTTTTGCAATGTATAATAGCGCGAGTGTTTTTTTTTAAATCAATATTTACATAAATTATTAATTTAAGTTGACTTGCATATATGATCTGATTTTAAAATGAGATTCTTATTTTATTTTTATACAATATCATTGGATAAACGATTATCAGATTATTGAACATCATATAACGGATTTTGGTCTTGACGATTTAAATGATTATTTCAATCAGATAATTTATATCTCGGTTTGAATTATTGGAAAGGTCATGAAACTTTCAATGAGACAACAGTATATTATTTCAACTAATAAAAATATGATTTTTATTTTGAAAAAAAATATAAATAAATAAATAAATTTTCGACAAATGGAAATATATAACTCGATTTTCTATAGATATTTTTTTAAAGAAAAGTTATTAATTAGAAAGAAAAAAAAATTTATATGTTTAAAATAAAAACCACGAAAAGTTGATAATTTAAAATAAAATAATTAGAATGTAATTCTACAATTATTATTATTAATAATTTAATTATAAACTTGAATAATACGATGTTGTAATATAAATGTAAAGAAAAATGAGTAATTTATAGTTTTAAATGAATTTTTTAAATATAAACACTGAATAGTTTAATGAGTTTTGATTTAATCAGTATAAACCGACAAGATGATCATCGCAATTAATGAACTCAAGTTAATTATCATATAAATATTAACAGTTGAATAAAATGGCAATTAGTTGACGTGAATTTAGTATTGATTTAACATCAAAATGCTAATAATTTGCTACTGTGTATTTTGTCGTCTTTGACATCATGATAAAGTCTAAATTAATACATTCTTGATTTAGATTTTATAATTAGTATGTCTCTTTACATATACATTACAAATGGCGTGATATTACAATTTAAAGTTGCGTGATGAATTAAGCAATAGAATTATACTTATATATAAATTTATCACATAAATATTATCAAAGATATTTTGAACTGATGAATTTTCATTTTTTATCAAATTAAAAAGCAAATAAATAAAAATAAATGATAAATTTACGTATTGACATATCTCTTGTTGACATTTTTATCAATATTTCAATTAAAATATGACAAAAAAAAAAAGAATATACTGCACACGAGATATTGCTTTTTTTTATTTCGATTTCTATATAATTATACAACAAAAAAAAAAAAAATTGAATCCCGTGGTTTGACCCTTTGCAGATTTTAATTTTACAAATATTTTCATATCAAAATGTGAGACTAGAATATATATAAAGCTGTGTGTTTTTTATTTTTCAAATTTAAAAATATATCAATTATTTTATAGCGAAATAAAAAATAGTTTGACTACAATGATCCTTGGAAAGCATTCAATGATGATGCAGCGAAGAGAGTGGTAAAGTTTTATGTTTGTTCAAAAAAAAAATAATTACTTTGTCGTTGTATAAGTAAATATCAGAATTTTCCATATATAATTTTATATGTGTGTGTTTCATACAAATCAGTATGATTAATCATACACACGCGATGCAATTCGACTAAAGTGCATGCCGCTAATGAGTGTTTGGCATTGTCGTACTGTCAAAGCGATTACAACCTATTCTGCATATACTGGTAAAATATATAACGTATATTATCAAATGACTATGGTTTGTTATCGACGCTCTCCAGGTGCTCATTTTACTAGTAATTTTAGAATTTATTTATTTTTTTTTTTTTAACATTTTTAAATATATAAATTCATTTTTATTTTCATAAATTATTGACTCAATCTTGACTTGAAATGTATATGCAATAGTTGATTGTAATTATTCTTTGCACAATTTGACATTGAACCAAGTGGGAGAAATAAAAAAAGAAAGGAAAAAAAAACGATAGATGCAGTGCATAATGAAAAATTGTAAAATAGATAAGTTTTGGAGGTCAAAAATAATTAGGTTGTAATGACTTGCATATGCATGAGGCAAGAAATCCCATTTCGCCGACTGTAGTGGCAGTAAATTAATAATTCGATCCCACGTTTAATAATATACTTTTTGGCTCGATTTTTTCTCATTTGGTCAGTTGAAATACTAAATTATTGTTGTGATAAATTTTAATAATTTATCTTGAATATTTTAACAACAATTTGGTACATTAATTGATTAAATAAACCGCGATATTTATGTTTTTCTCGACTTACTTCGCAACGGGTAAAGAAAATAAGTAAATAGTTTAATAAATAAATGAATAAATGAAAATAACAACTGGTCCACAGCATAAATAAATAATGAAAGATTTATAACAAAGGATAAACAAAATGAAATGAATTATCATCAATGTTAAATTACACCCAATCAAATGTTTTGAAGAGAGGCCTTATTCTTTTTTTCATGTATAGGAAAGATAATTTTAATATTTAAAAATTGAAAATTAAATTAATATCGTATTTGGAAAAATGAAAATTATAGGATATTTTTATCGTGGTGTAATTAATGTGTCGATATCTAATAATAATTGGTAATCAATTTGATAATTTTACTCAAACAGCCAGAGGCAGTTAAACTTTATCGAAGAGGATTATAATTATGTTCATTTGCAACATTTCATATAGGTTATTTAAAATAAGTAATTAAATTTTTATTTATGTGATTTCCATTTAGATTTTAAAAGTTAAAAATCAAGTAAAAAAAACACGCTGAAAGCTCATATTACAATAATTTCAGTACAAAAAAAAGCGTACGGTAAAAAGAAATTTTATTTACAATAAAAATTTGATAAAATTAAATTCACTTGTAAATCCATAATAGAAATTTCTTTTTGTAATTTTTTTCTAAAACATAAAATTTATGAATTTATGTGTTTTTTCAAGTTGCGTATATATTTTTTTTATTATTGTTTAACAATTTAGCTACTTGAAATAAGTTAAACTTTTTTAGTTTCATAAAAAAAAAAAAAAAAATATAAAGAGGGTTTTTTAAATTTCAACTGGAGGCTCTTGGTATTTTTAAATCCTCCAAGCCCGTCGACAAAATCATGCTCTCGCGAAATAATACATATAAAAAAAGAAAAAAAAATAATAAAAAAATGAAATACTAGGTAAACTCAGAAAGTCTGCCACAATGGTTCGGTTACCTGTCTTCTTGTATTCACCATTTAATCCGAACCGCCAGTTGCTTGCTTGGCATTTTCATATATTTTTTTTTCACTTTTTTCATGATCTTTTAAAGAATTTTTTTTCTTGAATCTCTAAAGTAAAATTTTCAAATACCCAGGTATATAACAATATGAAAAAAAAATATATATATATATAAACTGAATAATATATAAGTGGTGGGCGTCGACATTGAATGCTTGTGAGTAGCTAAGACATCTTTTCTATGTTCAATTCCCGGGAGTTTGGTGTGACAATAATATATATAAAAAAAATAAAAAATAAGGCGATGAAATAGTCGACGTGCCATTCAGTCTTGTGTCAATTTTACCGCATTGGCATAGCTGCTGAACGCATTTACCCTTCGTGGCCCTTTGCTTATGTATTTCAAGAAGACAGACGGCGAAGAAATCGGTCCCTTTAAACTTTAAATGTCCTTTCAGCCGTTAGGCAATGTGTGTGCCAGTCGGCCTTTAAAATACGAAAAACTATAAAAAGACGATTCAACGATTAAGATGAACACAGATACACACACAGGAACCCAATCATTAGACCCATACATATATTATATTATACAGGAGCAACCCTGTGGTCACCGGGGGGGCTACACAAAATAGTACCAGATTTTTATTTTTTATTTTTAGTTTTTTTGCTCGCGCGTGCATTTAAATTTATCTTATACTTTATTTTTCTTTTTTATATAGTACTTTGATATTTTTTTGTATTATTATTGGTATGTGCTTGGCTTGGTTATTTGACATTGTATTGTAGCACGAACCAGGGGTTCTCGACCGGAACAAGGGGCTGCTCTTGCTGATGCTGTTTTTGGTTGTCTGGATCCCGTGAGATTCACACAGGAAATGGAAAATGCCAGGAAAGAGGCCTCCGTTAAATTTCAAATATACAATTCAGAATCAAGGGTAGTTTACTAAATGGACCCTTGCATCCTGAATTATTATTACTGAGGTTTGGAAATTACATTTTCAAGCACATTTATTATTAATAATAATAATAATAACAGCAATTAAATATTTTTATCAATTTGCAACTTTTATGTTGAACAAAAAAAAAATTATCAAATCATTTTTTGTATAAATATTACAGCAATATTCAAAGCAAATTCAATATAGAGATTTTGTAAAAAAATGAAAAATTACAAAAATTCACTCATGCCCATAAATATTTACTGGGACCATGAAAATTTTTTGATGTAAATAAAAAGAGATAGTGTAATAAATCACATCAAGTGTGTAGTCACCCTGTAGGAAGTCACTTTGAGGTTCATTCGAAAAAAAAAATGAAAAAAAATTTATAATAAAATCAAGAAAAATGAGGCATTGAATATTTTTTTTTATATATTTTTTTCTCTATGTCATTATGATTTTTACTATTCAATGCTTTTTCCATTGGCATAGATATATATTTTTTTTCTTGTCTGGGACACGTGCTTTTTCAATCCTCCGGAAAATATTGTGGAAAAATTGGGTAAATTGTTATATACCGTACGGATGCATACGCTGCATCAACCCCCTGCTGTTGTCATCTCGTTAGGCCATGACATCGCGACTTTCCCATCGACTGTCATAATCGTTTATTGGGGAATCACATGTCCAGATATATACCCGTGACTCTGCCTATTTTCATTATACATATAGATTTTTCATTGTTATTAAAAAAAAAAAAAAAAAATACGTGATGAATATTTTTATAACAGTGGGGGAATTTTTTTGATTTTTATTTACTTTTTCGTAACGGATAATATTTTCATTCTCAATTATCAACTGGTCGGAAGTTCGTTTAACTATTGGAAGGGAAAAAATTAAATTTGATTGATGCATTTTCGATAATTTCATTTTTCATTTATTATTATTTTTTTTCTTTATTTATTATTCTGTTAGGATCCCATTTATCTTCGAGGCATGAAAATTCTTCGAGTATTTTATAGTGAATTTTCTTTTATCATTTTTTATTTTTCGCAAGGTCAAAAAGTTCATTGTGTTTTGGGGTATGTACTAATGAGGGTCTCAAATATTTTAGGTAAAAAAGGTTTGAAT
>JAPYYR010000579.1:0-26552 GCA_030523065.1 Aphidius colemani
CGTATATAATCAACTTTTATATGAAAAAAATTGAAAAAGATGTCTAATTGTTTGTTTAATGTTTTAAAATAAATAATTAATAAAAATTAACATATATATAATATTAATTTGACTTTATTCATTTATTTAATTGTGTTTTAATTATTTTTTCTATCAATTTTATTTATCATATTATTCTGATGCATTTACAAAAAAACTTTGTTAAATTTACAAATAACATTCGTTGCATTTACAAGACAACAGCGTGATTCCGGCAACGCCTCACTAGTTTACAATGTTTATGAAAATTGTGTTATAAATCAATAACTATTTAATTTTTTTAATAATAATTGATGAACATTGTGATTAAAGCTGCCAAAATTATAATTTATTTTTATCAAAATATATATATAATTCTAAAAAAAGCTCAATGTTAAATCGCACTGGCATTAATACAATTCAAAAAATTAATAATTAATCTATGTTCTATTTATATTTTTTCTTCTAAATTTTATTCTATGTTAAGTACACTTTTTGCCATTAACAGCTTTTTCGAAAATTAATAGATTACTTTTATTTACCATTTTCTAAGGCACTTGATAAGGCAAGAGTTTAATTATTATTATCATAAATTAATTGTGATAATCTACTGTGTCATGATTAAACAAAAAAAAAATAGTTTTTATAAAAATATAAACAAAAAAATAGTTAATTGAATAATGAAAGAAATAAAATTGTGAGGAATGTATAATAATCTCGTTGTTGATTGTTAATAGTGAGATATATGTGTTAATCAAGAAATCATAATAAAAAAATATGTAAAATAATAACTAAGTAGAAAAAAAATGAAAAAGATTATTTATGAGTAATGTTTGATATTGATAATTAATTTATTGATTTATCCAATTATCTTGCAATATATTTTAATGAAATAAATTATTATCTATCATTGAGACCAGGCGTTTAACTTCTTTCTTTTTTTCTATCATTTTGAAATGTAAATATTTATAAAAATTCGATATATTTCGTCTCAAAATATTGGCCATAAAAAATAAATTGTTTGTAATATTTTTCACGTTTTGGTAATCAATACTATATGAGCTATTTGAACACACAAATTAAAGTTCTACTCATTGTAAAAATACCAGTCAAATAGTCTCACAAAAAAAAAAAAAAAAAGAAATTTTATTTCCATTGAAAAACTAATTACCAATACGTATGCTAATTTTTTTTATTAAAAATAACTTTCAGCACAATTTAAAAGCTAATAAGGACCGGGCTTTAATTGTTATTAAATAGAACATCATGATGATGCTTTAATTTTTATAGATTTTCTTGTTGTTGTATTGAACAACTTGATGTTCAATAATTACAAGACATTGATGTGGTTTTTTTTTTATTCTCGTAGATGATTGTTGTTTGATCTAACAATTGGTATGTCTAGCACCACGCATCAATGGTATCAGTACAGTTGGATTAGTAGCTTGTCTTAAAAACGGATGGTTTAATAATTCAGCAGCTGTTGCACGTGACGTTGGATCACGTACAAGCATTTTTTCCAAAAATCCTTGAAGTCGTGGACTCACCTATGGTGACGAAAAAAAAAGAAATATTTAATTATAATATTTCATAATTTAATGAAAAATAAAACAACAAACCTTTTGTGAATTTTTTAATTTTGGTGGTGGCATATCTCTGATTCTACGCATAGCTTGTAATGGTGGTTCATTGAAAAATGGTGGTTCGCCATCAATCATTTCAATAATCATTATTCCCAATGACCATATGTCAACCTCTGGACCATATGCCATTCTTGATATAACTTCTGGACTCATCCAGTATGGTGTACCAACAAGTGATTTTCTTTTTAAACAATCTAGTGATACTTGTGCACAAAAACCAAAATCTGATAATTTAACTCTACCATCAGCTGTTAATAATATTGAATCAGATTTAATATCACGATGTATAACACCTTGTGCATGAAGATAAGCAAGTGGTTTTAAACATTGCAAACATACTGTTGCTATTTGACTTTCATCCATTCTTGAATGTGTTACAATATCAGTCAATGCACCACCCTCAAGATATTCCATAACAACCCATAGTTCATCATCAACCAAAAAACTATCATACATTTCAACAATATTTGGATGATGATAATCTCTCATAATAACAACTTCATTAAATAATAATTCACGTCTTTGTTGTTTTCTTAAATCCATTTTTTTAACAGCAACTTGACGATTTTTTTTCTTATCTGTTGCAATACAAACTGTGCCAGTACTACCTTCACCAATTTTTAAAAAATTATCTAAATGTTCACGTGGATCACCAGGACCAACAACTGTTGCTAATGCTGCTCTAAACTGTTCATGTGTTAATCTTTGATCATTTTTTTGTTTACTTGTTGTACTTGATGCTGATGCTGTACTATTACTATTATTATTATTACTATTACTTGATGTCGCAATGTTACCAGATGACAATGATCCATACATTCCACTTTTAATGTTTGAATTTTGTTCTGCAGCAATATTACCAGTTGATGATAGCTGCTGTTGTTGTTGGTGTTGATGATGATGCTGATGATGGTGCTGTTGTTGTTGTGTTATTATTGATGATGATTTTGATATATTATGCATCGATTGCGAGCTTTCAAGTGGTTTTTGAAAGTTATTTGTTGGTACTTGAGCTGTTGCTTGATTATCATTTACGATACCATAATTTTGTAAATGTTTATTGACATTGTGGGAACTTAATTGGCTCAATGGACGTTGTGATGCTATTGAACCAACTGGTGATATTTTTGGTTGTATTGTATGATGTAAAATTTGATTATCTTTATTTAATAATTCATTACTGTTATTATTATTAATACTATTATTATTTATATTACCATTATTACCAACGACGACATTGTTATTCCATTGTCCAGTAACATTTGTAGCAGCATTATCAAAATTATTATTATTTTGTTGCTGTTGTTGTTGTTGTTGTTGCTGCTGTTGTTGTAAATTACTTGTTGAATTTTGATTTGGAATAATTGGACTTAAACCTTGAAAATTCATTGATAAATTTTGTACATTTGTTGTTGAATTTGTTAAATTAGGTGATGATTGCATATTTGGATTCATATTTTGTAAATTTGGTATTAAACTCTGTGTATTTGAGTTAAAACCAGCAACAGCATTTTGTGTATTTTGACGTATTTTATCTTGATAACCAAGTTGTTTATTAAAACCAGAATTTGATGGATATAATTGCTGCATTTGTTGAGTTGGTGTTAATGAAATTTCTTGTCCTTCTGGTACTGACGGTGGTAGATTTGTATTATTTCTAAAATAAACAAACAAATAAATAGATATAAGACACATTATTAATCAACATTAAAATATTAATCATATTATTAATTTCTTACTTGTAATCTCTACGCATTCTTGGTGGACTTGATGAACGTAATGAATTTGATCTTGCAACAGAGCTAGTTTTAGGTAAGCATCCATTTTCAATTTTATCACCAGGTTTTATTGGATCATTATGTCCTCTGACAATTGTTTTAAGATTTAATATTTCAGTTGGTGTTATTTCACTTGGATCAACAAGTGGTAATGGTCTATTATTTGTTGATGATTTTAATACATGATCTTTTCCAACAATTGAACCCCATTGTAATGGTAAACCAAAAAATTTACCTTCACGTTTATCAAAACCAGTATGTACACGATGCTCAAAATTCATCGGTGTTGATATTTGGGGTTTCTTTTTCTTTTTACTAAACATCTCGGACATTCGAATGATTTTTAAAACAAAAAATTCACAATATATTTATTATAAATTAAATCAAGAAAGCAACAAACAAATTAAAGCAAATGTTTGTTGTCGACAATTAAATGTATTACAAAGGAAAAAAGAAAAATAAAAGATAAATAAAATAAAAAAAAAAACCAATCAATTAAATTGAATTATTGTGTTGTTGTTGTCCTAGTTACTGATGTCATATTTATCTAATGATGATGAGACTAGTCAACCTCATTCACAATGACATGGACGACATTTATTTATAAGCTTTTTTTATTTTTTTTCTTGTAACATGAGCGTTGTCTTGATGAAAAAACTCAATCCAGGTAAACTAAATCAAGAAGCCAAGTGACAACAGCTTTAAATATTAACGTGTCAATAACCTGGCCTTGTTTTTGATATTTTATTTTTATTTATTTATTGAATTTTAATTATATTCCTGATGATGATGATGATGATGAATAATTTAAACTTTCTTATATTTTCACTTGTCAAAAAAATGGAGCTCTGTACACTTTTTTATTATATTTTATTTATAATTTAACACATGTTACTTCACAATTAACTTGAACATATTAATTTTAAACTTAATGTGGAATTTTGTTGTTTGAATTTTTTTTCTTTTGTTTTGTTTTGTTTGGAGTATTATTTGTCACTTAATTTGTATGCATTGATGAACATCATGAATAGAGTTGAGTTAAATATTATTTTAAAAAATAAATAATAATGTGTGTGTAAAAGAGAGAATATACCGAGAAAATGTATTTTTTTTTCTGTCGTGATTGTCAGGGGGGATCGACAGGTTGTTTGATACACAATGGCGTCGCAAAAATGAAATTCTTTCATGTATTTTATCTCTTTTTATCAATGTTATTGTGTCTCTTTTGTTAATTGGAATTCAAGCCTATCCTCTCTCCACACCCCTTAATCACCATCATAGATGTCGACAGTCGACATATTATGTACTTGATTCATTGAAAATTATATATTGAAAGTTATCGAGAAAAATTGAACTATTTTGACGAAAAAACGACGAAAAATATGTATAAATTTACACAAAAAATATTATTTGTTGTTATTTTTTATTTAAAATTTAAAAAAACTAACAATTTTACTAAATCATTTTGAAAACAGCCGCTTTTTTTATTTTCACCAAAACATAATAACATCAAATTCCTACACACATAAAATATAATTAAATTTCCCTGGGTTTTCAATTCTTTTATTTTCAGGTTAATTTATGGCTGATGAAATTAATTTAAGCCATGTGTTTAAGCATTCTGTGGAGCACAGAAGAATAAAAAAAATCATTTATTCATTATATAAAATTATTTTTACAATCCTATACTTTTAATTTTTTATTAGCAGTTATCTGCTAGATAATATTTTCTTGATAGATTCAAGTGACAATGAATGTAACAGTTTTTAAAAAATTGACTAATAAGAAAGTGTAATTTTATTGTTTAACATAATTGATTTTTTTTTTTTTTTCGCATTACCAGTCAATTGTTATTGACGAAAAAAAACACCCCAATTTTATAAAATAATAATTTACAAATAAAAATAATAAAAATGTTGAGTTATGGGGCAATTTTATCAAGAAATGCTCGTCCACCACTTCAAAAAAGGTTTGTTAATTTTTCAATTGTTTGCTTTACCATTATCACGTTGTTATATCAATAAAATAATAATAAATTTTATATATTTATAATATTTTTATTTATTTCAAGGACCCTTGATCTTGCTAAAACAGAAGGTTGCTTTAACAATAAAATATTTTCCAATACAAAACAAGTACAACATAAAAATATCTCAACAATAATTGTTAATAATAGTTCAACCAAACAGTTTGGAGTACGTAAATTTCATACAACATTATCATATCATACAACTTATTTTCAAAATGACAATAATACACAATCAAATATACAAAGAATAAATAATGAAACTTTGAATTCCGATAAAATAATTGATGAAATTGTTGAAGATCATGAACATCTAATGAAAAAAAAACCAACAACTCATGTACGTAATAAAGACAAATATAGTTTACGTGATATTGAAAAAATGTATCCAAATCCAAAAGCAAAAGTGCATGATATTTATCAAATAATATCAAATGAATTAAAAAATAAAGAAGCAATTAACATTACATATTCAACTGAAAAAAATAAAAAATCATGGCTATGTACGATTGATGTTAAATGGCCATTCGATATGTCATTCACATCAAATGGACATAATAAAAATAGTGCTGGTAATGCAGCATGTATAAAATGTCTTCATTATCTTGAAAATAATCGTCGTTTATCACCATTAAAAAAGCCAATAATCTATTCACCACTTGAAGTTAAGAATATATTACATCGTCCAGTACGTTTAGAAATGAATGACCAAGTTATTGATGAAGTTAGAAATTTAGTTGATCGTTATGAAAATGAAGTTAGACCATTAATTGAAACATTTGATAAAACAAATAAATCAACATATGAATTTGCAACAAATGACATACTTGATGATAAACATTCAAATTTTCAACCAGGTGCTATTGTTGATCCAGTTGGTAGATCAAATCCTTTGACTCGTGAACCACGTAGAATAAATGAACGTAATAAAATATTAAAAGGCAGATTGGAACATCGTATTGAAAATAAAGACAAAAATGCCATTAATCAATTGCCAATAATGGAATATCGTGATGAAATAATTAAACAAATTGAAAATAATCAAGTTCTTGTTATAAAAGGTGATACTGGTTGTGGTAAAACAACACAAGTACCACAATTTATAATGGATAGTTATTCAACGCGTGGTGAATCAACAAATTGTAATATTATTGTTGCACAACCACGTAGAATATCAGCAATATCATTGGCTGAACGTATTGCTGTTGAACGTAAAGAACAAGTTGGTGATGTCATTGGTTATCAAGTTAGACTTAGTCAAGATTTACCAAATACACCAGCTGGTATATTGTTTTGTACAACTGGTATATTATTAAGAAAATTACAATTTAATCCAAAACTTGAAGGTTGCTCACATGTTATTGTTGATGAAGCACATGAACGTACAATAAATACAGATGTATTACTTGCCCTTCTAAAACGTGCTATGATTAGTAATAAAGATTTAAAAATAATAATAATGTCAGCAACAATAAATGCTGGTTTATTTCAAAATTATTTTAATTGCGGTGTTGTTGAAGTACCTGGACGTACATATCCAGTTGAAATGAACTTTTTAGAAGAGATTGATGCTATTGGTTTACGTTCACCAAGTAGATATGACATGAGTTTTGATGATTCAGCAAATAAAAATGAACAAGGACTAGATGAAAATATTGGACCAAGTGTTGATATTGTTAAAATGGGTGAATTAATATCGTGGATTAATAGTAATCAGCCACAAGGTGCAATATTATGTTTTTTACCTGGTTGGTCAGAAATTATGAAAATGAAAAAATATCTTGAAGAATTTAGTACACAAACAAGAAGAAAACATGGTAGTGATATTATGGTTGTTCCAGTACATTCAAAAATGTCAAATTTTGATCAAAAAAAAATATTTGAAACACCACCAAATGGTACACGTAAAATAGTACTTGCAACTGACATTGCTGAAACTGGTATAACTGTTACAGACGTTGTTTATGTTGTTGATTCATGTACACATAGACAAGTTAAATGGGATGATAAACGTGGTATAACATCAATTAATAATCTTTGGGCATCACAAGCAAATATTAATCAAAGAAAAGGACGTGCTGGTAGAGTTAAATCTGGTACAAGTTATCATTTTATAACACGTGAAATGTTTGATAATTTAGAGCCATATCCAGTACCAGAAATAAAAAGATCATCATTAGAAAAAACTGTTCTTGATGCTAAAACATATAGCAATGAAAAAGCCATGGAATTTTTATCAAGTATGCCTGAACCACCATTGTCACATATAATACAAGGTGCTGTTAATGATTTAATAAAACTTGGTGCACTTGATATTAATGAAAACTTAACACCACTTGGTAAACGTATTGCATTATTTACATTACATCCAAAATTAAGTAAATCAATTGTTTATTCAAGTATATTTGATTGTGTTGGACCAATGATGACAATTGCATCAGCAATGTCAGCTGATAATCAAATATTTCAAGGACAATTACATAATAAAGAGGGCATTAGAAAAGTTAAAGAAAAATATTCACCAACAAGTGATCATACAAGTATTGGATGGTTATATCAGCAATGGAATGATCATAATAAATCTGGACGTTATGAATCACGTGATTTTTGTTTTAAATCACGTCTTTATCCAGATAAAATGTTTACACTTAGTAAAGTACGTGAATTAAATGCTGATCATTTAGTACATACTAAAATGATTAATAATATTAATGATTTAGATAATTTTGAAAGTAAAATTAATTCATATTCTGAACTTGATGAACTTGTACGTGGTGTATTATTAGCTGGTACTGATCAATTATTGTTACAACGTGACTTTGATGTTAGAAAAGGTGTATTAAAAAAAGGTACACCAACATTTACAATGGAAGATGGTAATCGTGCAACTGTTACACCAGAAAGTGTTAATTTTAAAAGAAGAAAATTTCCCAGTCCATTTTTAACATATGTCATGAAAACACACAGTGAAGAAAGAAGAACATCACTTATACGTGAAACGAGTATTATATCACCATTAGCTGCATTTTTATTTAGTCAAGGTAAATTTACTGGATATTTGCAAGACAGAGATACAAATATTAATCTTGAAGATGATTCATTTGATGATGATGATAATGAAGTTGTATTATCAATTCATGGAAGAAAAAATATGAAATTAATTTGTACCAAGGATACTGCTGATGCTATGCTTAAATTCAGAGATGCAATGTGGTCAATTGTACGTTATATGGTTGCTAATCAAGGAGTTGTATCATCAGATGAACAACAAAGTTACATGAAAATTGAAGAATGCAAAGAAAGTATGCTTCAATTACTTGCTTTAATGCTCAGTCAAGCATCTGAAAAAATTGACTGTCCAGAAACTAAAAAAGTTGAAAATAACAACAATGATAAGGACGATGATGATGATGATGATGACGATGAACGACAACGAGATTGGTAATTGTTATTCAAATAATAATGAAATGATAAACCAAAACAATAAAATACTAAAATAATTATTCATCATACTTTCATTAGTATCAACTGCTTGTTTGTAAATTATGTTTGTAAGTATTTTTAAAATAAAACAATAAAAGTAATAATAAATGAATCAATAATAATAAATTTTTTTTCTGTTTATTAAATATGTATTTTAAAATTTCAATAAAAAAAGGAAAAAAAAGAAATGAAAACATTTATTAATTAAAAGATTTAAAAATAAGACAAATAATTGGAATTAAAATTAGAGAAAATTTTGATAATGTTGCTGTACTTTTGCAGTTTAAATTTTCATATGATATTGTGTATTTAATCATATCGGGATATCTGCAAATTCTTGAATCTGTACACTGATAATTTGTATTAATTGTGTTGTTATAAAAAATTGATAAAAATAATGGACTACACTCATGAATATAATTAGCATCAGAACATCCAAACGTCATTGTATAAGTATTACCATCAACATGTGAACATGTTGATCCAGTTGAATTAATATCAAGTGTTTCTCTTGAGTAACAAATTTTCAATGAACCACTTAAACTCTGTCCTTGTATTTTAATTGTTGCTTGATTATCATCACTGCTAGACTTGAAAAAATAATTTGGATGTAAACGATAAAAATTTATTCCTGATGGTTCAATGTAATCTGTAAATGACGCTGTATAACCAATTGATTCATAATTAGCACCACATTGTGAATTAATTAAACGACGTTGTATTCTTTTAATTCTAATTATAAAATCATCAATTGGTCCACGTATTTCTCTTGTTGTTCCAGAGCCAACTGTAAATATATCATCATTTGAATTAACAACTAAACTTGACCATCTGTCTTTTGCACCTCCAGTTAAAAATATAATTTTTCCATCTGTAAATTAATAACAATATTTAATTTTATTATTGATTTTCATTATTTTTTTAAATATATTATATTACCTGGTGCATCTTCTCGCATTTTTATTAATTTTTCTATAGAATAATCTCTATCAGTGTCAGACAATGAAGTCAAACTGTATGGTATTATTAAATAAATATCACTTCTACCACCTCCAATATTTAAATCTCTTTCACGATTTAATTTATTTGTTTGTATATTTTTCATGACATCCAATGTTTTTGGAAAATCAAAGCCTCTTGTGAATGATGCATACTGTGTTTCATTGAAACTATAAATATCTAAAATATTGTAGCTTGAATTTATCATTATTTCTCCATTTTTAGCATTTAACAATGTAAAATTACTGGCAAATTTATTGACATCAGATTTTTCAAGAATCAAATGTAACATTGGTTTAATTAAATTAAATGGCCATGTTGTGTCGACAAAAATTTTTAAATCAATTGCAAGACGATTGTATAAAATTGGATTAACATCATTATCTTGGCAATTTTTATCGCTACTCATTGATGTTGATACATGATCAAATAATTTATTAACAACTTGAATTGAAAATTTTTCAATATTTTCATCTGATATTGTACCAAGTGGAAGTTGTGAATTTCCAAGTACCAAACCTGCTCTAAATGTTTGTTTTGTAATTGTATCATTTTGTGCAATATATTTTAATAAATTTTTTCTATTACATGCTCTTATTGTTGTATTAAATACACCTCTATCACTGTAATACATATCAAGAATTTGTGATAGTTTTATGCTTGGTACTTTTGAATACCAATAACTCATTTCATTTGCCATAATTAAACCATCCAGATCACCACGTATTTCAGCAGCAGTTAACTCCAATGCTTGATCCTCATTAAGATAATAACTTTTTGGAATTGTTGATGATATAAAATGTCCTTCAGTTCCAACTTTAAATGGTGTATCTTTCATTGGACCTTGACGAAGAGCAACTTCAACTAAATCACCAGCTAATGTTGATACCCATTTATTATCAAGTGTTACATCACGTAGAGTTTCACGTGATGACCAATCACGACGCATCATTAAGTCACTTATTTTAACATTTTGAGGCTGAAGTGCTGCTGCAATACCAGCCAATACTGGACCACCAGAAACAACACCCCAACTAAAACAATTAATTATTTTATATATAAAAAAATTTAATTTAAAAAAAAAATATAATTATTTGTTTTATTTACTCTGTTTTCATGACACCACTTTCTGATGGACATTGACTTGTTGGTGTTTGTTCAAGATGAGAATTCTCTGGATGATTTGGTGGTACTTCTGGATACCAATTGCTTGGTAAAAATTTGTCTTCATTATTTGATTGGTCTTTGTTGTTTTTAATTATTTCCCTGATTAAAACAAAAAAAAAGATTAAAATAATTTTATAAAAGTACAAACTAAATATTATTAATTTTACATTTGTTCTGGTGATAGTGTCTCAACGTCGTCCTGCTTAATAGCAGGTGGTTGTGAATTTTTATCAATATTTCTCTTATCAAGAATTCTCGTTGATTCATTGTCAACTCGACATGTCGATGATTCATCACCTCGTTGAAATGTGTCGATTGTACTTGATACCATTGAGTGTAATGAACACTATTAAAAAAAAAGCAACAAATTCATCATGAAAATTTATCTATCAGCATTAACAATTATATATTGTTTTTATAAATATAATTACTCTTTCAATTTTAGATATACTATTGTTGGGAAATGTTTGTGCATTTCCTGGTATTAATTTCAACATTTCAGCATGACGATAAAATTGAAACCCATTTGGTGCATATGGAGTAACACCTGGTTGAGCATCAACAAGTGGTTGAAACACAATACCATCTTGTCTAAATCTTTTTGTATTTGAATGTTATAATATTATTAGTTTTTTATTTGATTTAAATGGAAAAATTGATAAGAGTTTAATGTACCTGTGAATAAGTGCTACAGATAATTGACGTAAATCCATATTTAGCATTGAATTGTCTTCAATTTTTCTGATAATTGCAATAAATGAATGGATATTTTGAGGTAATTTATAATCTTTTAACAAAACATCTGTATTATTGTAACACTCTAAAAGAGCATTGGACAATTTACCTTGAGCATTTTCTTGTGTTTTAATTTCAGCTAAAAAATTTATTTTATTTTATTTATAAATAAATAATTACAGACAATTAACAACCAATAAAATAAAAACTATAACTCACCAAATAGCGAAAATAAAAATATAAAACACAGTAAAAAATCCATTTTTATTATGATTAATTAATTAAAATATTAAACATTAAAAATATATAATTTTAATAATTTATTGATTCACTTGTTTTTAGCAGTTATTAATTTAGTAGGACGATTATTTTATTGATAAAAAAAAACCAAGTAGGATCATGAGTGGCCTAATGAAAATATGAAACTATGTAAAGTGTAAGTTGTATTATTTTAGTTAGTCTAGAAAAAAAAGAGGTGTTTAATCTTTGTCATATATTAAACAACCACACCTTGCCAGTTGCGTATAAAAAATCTACAATCACTATCAATGATAAGATATGCTATCCCATATGAGTAATCACCGCCATATTCACCTAAAAATAAAAAGAAAAAAAAGCCAAATATATACTACCAAAATTTTAATAAATGCTGAATAGAAAAATGAGTATTTACAAATAAATTTATTTATTTATATTTGTTTTATATTTTTGAAATTATTAGTTAATAAATTTTTTGATTTCTTACTGATACCTGAATGATGTTGTTTAAAAATAAATAATATAAATTTGAAATCTTTAATTTGATTTCATCTAGGTATTTTTTGTATGTGTGTTTTTACTTTTATCTTATCATTTTTTTTATTGATGTTAATTGCGTCATGAGTTCGCATACAACACCTGTGTCGAAAAACATTTAAGTTCTCCTCTTTTTTTATCTCATATTTATTTCCACAGAATAAATGTGCTACAAATTGAATCATTAGAAATTTTTGTTTTATCTTTGTTCATTATTTTTGTGTTTTTTTTTTTTAACAATACCAAGATATTTTTGAAAATGTTTATAAAATATTTTTGTGAAAATTTTATTAAATAATTTCTAGAATTAGATAGAGCATTTGAATTCTCGAAAAGAAAAACAATGAAATTAATAGTTTGAAGTTTTCCGCGTAAAATAAATCAATCGGTAAGCAAAATATCTGTTGTTGTTGCCCTATTATTATTAATTTTATTGTTATCAAATAAAATAAACAAACCAAAGTATATGATGCTCATTAATACAATTCAATACAATTAATACTGTTATGTCAATTGTCAAAAATAAAATAGCGCTTATTAAATTAACAAATATTAAAACATATTAATGATAACGCTCAATAACAATTTATTCTTGGAATGTAAATTTATATCACAAGTTCATTGAACATCAAGGTGTGTGTGTGTTACGTCTTAAATTGTATTAAACAACAACACAATAACTCAATAAACATCAAGGTATTTTTTTTGTGTTTCAAAATAATATTGTAATTATCAAAGTTCATTTATATATCATTTTAAAAAATGCCACTGGGATCAAAACCAACATGTATTAAGTGTAGTTCAACTGATACAACACTTTGGCATTCAACAGAACTTGGTAGTATATGTAATACATGTATTGAAAATGAAAAATCAAGTTCTACTAAAAATTATGATGAAGATAAGGGTGGTAAACCATCAAGAAAAAGTACAAGAGTAACAAGATGGTGTAAATCAGATCAAAATATAAATATGGTTGTCAAAGGTGTACCAAAAGGTAAAGGACGTCGACATATATTTAAAAAACAGGTAAATAGTTTAATAGCTTATATAAATATAAATTAATGTAACAAAAGCAATAATTAATCGTAATTTTTTTTAGCCAATGAAAGCACCAACATCAGTTGCAACACCAGTTACAAGTAATTTTGTGTTTTATAAAGGTTCATATTTTCAAATTGGTGATATTGTATCAATGGAAGATGAAGATGGTGGTATTTATTATGCACAAATACGTGGTTTATTGACTGATCAATATTGTGAAAAAAGTGCTGCTGTTACATGGCTCTTACCTACGACATCCAGGTATTTTTATTTGACAACAAAAATAACAACAACTAATCAAGTTGATGTAATTGATTTTGTTTATTTTAGTCCACCTGCTGAAGAAGGATTTAGTCCTGAAACTTATATCATTGGACCTGAAGAAGATTTGCCAAGAAAATTAGAATGTATGGAGTTCATAATGCATGCACCATCTGATTATTACAAACTTAAAAATACACCGTATCCAAAATCACTTGATGAAACTGGTGCTGGATATATTTGGACATCAATGAGAAATGAATATAATTATGCAAGAAGATAAACTTAATTAATTATAATTTTGTAAATAACAATCGTTTTCATTTAAAAGCCATTATCTCGTTTTATTTCAACAATATTATTAAGCTTCAGTACAATATTATTTTCTCACAACAATTAACATACCTTTTCTTTTACATAATTCTCATTTTTTTTTTTTACAAATAATTTTCTCTAGTAATTTTTTTAATTACTCGAGATTCTATTTCATTTTACAATAGTAATTACTTATTATTTCTTCTAATTAATTTTAAATTTACCATCATTTTGAATTTAAATTAATCACAAATAAAAGTGTATATATATTCTATTTTAAAAATAATTCAATTCATTTTTTTTTTATATGAAATTCTAGACTGTGCGATAATAATAATAATATAAATAAATAAAATATATAATTTTTTTTTTCATAAATATTGAAACAAATAATAAAAAATAAAAATAAAAAAAAAAATGTTCTAATAATTATTTAATGGAATTGCATTTTCGAAACATTAAAATAACAAGTTACACTAATTTTCTCCTTTTTACATTATAATAAATTTAAAATTACACCGTTTATATATTTACTACAATCAACTCATTACAATAACAAAAAAAAAAAAAGTCTTCTTCGATCAATGAATATTAATTTTATCACTTTAACTAATGTATTTATTATCAATATAAATTTCAGTATTATTGGACCAACTTTAATTGTTAATGATAAATGATATTAACATGAATTGACATTCATACCATTTGGTAATCTGTGTCCTTGATTATGGCTCATATTTAATTGTCTTGCTGCCATATTACCACCGCAAGAACTACTCCAGTCAGCTGTTGGTACTGGTGTACGATAAAACTTTGATGATGTCTTGTTAAATATTGGCAATAATTCATTGGCCTCATTTGAAAGTGCTTTCATATAAATAACAGCATCAGTACCATATCCCTCACAACTTATCAACACAATATCACCGTGAAAATATCTAGCATAAAGCCTAGACAATGGAAGACCATATCCATAACCAGCCAATGGAACAGTATCACTACCAGATTGACTTGGTTGTGGTGCTGTGCTATACATGTATTTAAATAAATGATCAGTTTGTGATCTGGGTATTCCACCACCCAAATCAGACATCTAAAAATATTTAATTATTATTATTATTGTGTGTATGTGGATGCTAATTAACTTAATTATATTATTTATATCTTAATAATTTACCTTGACACAAATATCTTCTTTTCCTTGAATGACAGTTACCTCAACTGGTGGATAAGAATCAGAATCTGATCCATGATGTTCCATAACAGCTCTCATACTATTTTTAAATAACTCAAAAAGCATATGATACAAATGACTTGGTACATATATTATTCTGACTTCTTTGCTTTGATCGTATCCTAAAATTTTTAATAAATTATATTAAAATATTAAATTATAAATTATTGTTTTATCAATATTTTAACAACAAATATTACCATTATGAACTTTAACAATTAATTCAGGACTTGCAAGATAATATTGATCACATAAAAATCTAGCATTTTCATATGCATCTTTAACGACACTAATAACGTCACAAAATGGATCAATACAACCCACGTGTCTACTGTGTCCATTCAATACACCACCAAATAATAAGGCTGAAATAATCAATATATTTTCGTTGTTTATTTATTTAAATAATTCAATGTTTTTATTATTATTTTATAAACTTACTGTGTTGGTTTATCAACATTCTTATTGACACACGTGACATAAAAAATCTATCAAGAAAATATTGCATACTATTTTCCATTTGTGCATCAACATCATGTGACTCTTTCAATTCAAGGACACCTTTTGCCATAACTTCAACAACATCACTGTGACGATTACGTATTTTAATTAATGCCTGACAAAATCTATTTGACAAAAATAAAATAAATATTATTGATTGTTTGAAATTTATATATATATATATATATATATAATATTATTAATATTTAAATCTTTTACTTGTCGAGTGTATCATTATTAATGTCAGATGTTTCAAATTGTAATATTTCTTCAAATGATTTTATGTATAAATTATTAACAATTCCAACACTTGGCATACGAAGTAAATGTTCTGGTAACAAGTGAATTTCTTGCATTATATTTGCCAATCTAACTGGCAATTCTTTTCTCAAAAATGTGAATGATTTACGTTCACATGCACTTAAACCTGTTGATAAAAAATAAAATTATTAATAATATTATTTTTAAGTTAATAAATATGAAAAAGTTGATTATTATTGATGAAAAAATGACAAAAAGTTTGGACTATATACTTATTTAACAAATAGATCAATAAAATTTATAATAGGAAAATTATTATAAATAACTTTTTGTTTATCTTGAAAAGGAAAAAAAAAATATATTAATTAGCAATTTTAAATAGCTTTTTATTTGTTTTTTAAATATTATTGTTTTATTTTTAAAAAAGTAAATATTTATTGATGAAAATATGACCGATAAGTTAGTCAACTTATCATATCTTTTAAAATAAAATTAGCGATTATAATAAAAACTCATTACAATGCTAAATAAAATGTAATTTAATTTACAAATTATTTAAATTACTAAAACAAGGACAGCTGTCCATTAAATCTAATACGTCATTTCTAAATTATTTATTTATTTTTTTTCCTATATTTTTAAAATGATAGCAGAGCTCACTTAGCAATGTACACATCGTCATATCTGCTCTAACAAGACATTATTATCATGTCACTTTCAAAATAAAAAATTATAAATAAACGAGTCATTTGAAAAGATAAAAAAAGAACTAAAATTATTTCTCTGATCAATTGGCATATTTTTAAACATTCATGTTAATTTTTTTTTAACAAGAAAAATGTAAATTTAACTTGGTATAAAAATCACAAGATAATCATATAAATATTGATAATATCAGATATTTTTTTATATTTTTAACAGTCATACACGTGACGCTTGTTTTTCAAGTTATTAATTTCATCAATATCTTGGTAAATCAGCTGATGCCAATTAATGTGATAATAATTTGTTTATCCAATTTATTTTATTTTTTTTTCTTAGTAAACAACAATCTGTGGTCACTCTTATCTTTGTCTTGTGGTCAACAATGACAAAGATATTAATTAAAAAATACTGTGAAAAACAAATGAAGGAAATTGTTGTTAAAAATTATCGAATAATTCGATTGGAATTTGATCTTGGACTCTGAATGTCTCATTAAATAAAACAATGCGGTAGTCTCCGATTGACTATCGTCAGAAAAATGATAATGCATGTAAAAAAGTAAAGAAAATTATATTCATAAATTATTATAATCATTAGGCAATTTTTTCATTCTTTTATTGATTAAATTCGAAATAAAAAAACAAGTTTTTTCGTTGATGCCAAGACGAGCCTCCGTGGACTTTGATCGAAATTTATAAATTATTATTATGATATTTTTAATTTTATATAAGAAATATGTATTTTTAATTCGAAATAATATTTATAATTTCTTTTTTTAAACATTTTATGTACATTTATTTTTTTAAAATAAATTTCAAGTTGTAAAAGCTTTTAGTTATAAAAAAAATATTTCGATTCATATAATTAATCAGTTTATTTGTTTGGTTTTTTAAATTGTTTATGTTTATATTGACAATTGTTTATATAAATTTTTAATTATTTTTTTGTTCGCGTCTATACGTTTTGATGTTAGTAAAAATCCTTGGAATGAATATTTAAATAATCAAAAATAAATTGTTGTTAAAATTATTTATGTTAATAGACACATCCGTTTGAAGCTTGACCACCAGAGTCATTATTACATGCACAAAGAATGTTATTAATTTTAAATAGTCGTAATAAAAAAACTTTATAGTTTTTTTATTTTTTATTGTTAAATGAAAATTATTTTTTGGCAGGAGTTTTTTTCTTTTCGTATTTTTTGTTGAACATTTAGAGCTAATCACGTGTCATTAATAATATCAGCTTATTAATTTTATTATAATGATATTGAGAAAAATAAAATATATATTTTTTAGTCGACGACATTGAATGGGGCCAAGGATTTTTGTTCTTTTGAAAATTGAAAAACTCAAACACCGAGGTCATGACCTTGTCCCTCGGCCTATTTTTCATCATCAATAGTTCAATAAATATTGCAATAATTTTGAATTATTAACTTAAAAAGATATCTTCAGTTATCTCGAAATTACATGTGTGTAATGTTTTTTTTTACGTCATTGCGACACTGAAAAAGTCATAAAATAAAAAGAAAAAACAAAAGTATAAAAAAAAAAACAAATTAAATACTTGAAAAATAATATTTACAAATAAATAATTATTATAAACTATTAAACAAAATAAACAACTTACCAAAATCAATGAATTGTTTAATTGACAGTGGTGATGGATTAAATTGTGAATAAAAATCCAACATTTTTCTTATATTTCCAAAACATCTCAGTGTTAGCTTCATTTTTGCAATAAAAAAAACTCCAAAATCCTCAATAACTCAAGTATAAATCAAATAAACTTTAATAATAAAAACAAAAAAATAAATAACAATTGTTGATGGAGTTCATGAGTTGATTCTTCAAAGCTTCCACTCGAATGTCGTCAATCAACCAATCAACTATCCACTTTATTATTATTATATTGTTTTTATTTTGTTGCTAAAATAATAATTGTTTGTAAAATTATAAAAAAAACCTAATATATTTATTTTCACAATATTATTTGTTTATTTATTTATTCACACACTGAGTATCATAACATATTGATTGCAACTTCATTGAAAATTAAAAATAATAAAAAAAAAAAAAAAACATTATGTGCTGATATTAAATGGCAGTCAGCAACTGTAGTCTGATATATTTTATTTGTAATACTTTTATGTTTTTTTTGTTGTTGTCAGCATACTGGTTGGGATAAAAATTTACTTTTTGTCAGTGATGAGAGGAAAAATAATATAAACACAGTGTAAAAGCGAGAGAAAAAAAATCATTTAATTAGAGCTGAAAAAAGACAGATATATAAATGCATTTTTTATAATACTTCCTGGAGGGGATTACATGACAAATTTACAGTTAATAAGTAAGGAATCTGGACTTAGTGTTTGTAATGATTAAGAGATGACGTTTAATGACAATTATCTCCGCCATCTTTAAAATCCCTCTTATTGTTTTTGTTTTTTTTTCCTTCTGTTTTTCCACTCTTCTTCTCTCTTATTGAAATACCTGTCTTTATTGACAGCAGCAAAATGGCTTTCAGTGTGTAACAGCCACTTGCGAGCACACAGTTTTCTGTTATAAATTTATTTTTATTATTTTAATATCCAACGACCTTGCTGAAATATATATCAAAAAAAATAATATATTTTCTGTTACGTTGTGTAGTTATTTTATTATTAAACATTATAAAACACCTTGACATATATTATTTAAGTGACATTATTATTTGTCTAATATTATTGATGACAGTTGACAATTATTTATCATCTAATCATGGAATATATTTGTTGTTTTTAACAAGTGTTTGTTAATGAAAAAAATTGCAGGATTGTTTTGGTAAGAATTATTATTTATTTTTTAATTAAATTTTACTATACATAATAATAATAAAACGATAATTTATTTGTCATTATATTTTTAGTTATTTTTTCATTTGTTTTTATAATCTACTTATTTTTCATAAGACTTTTTTCTTTCTTTTTAATAGAAATTATACCTATATATATTTTCGTAGATTTAATAATTTAATAATTTTTTATTAATAATAATAACTATTAATTTTACTTTTTTATTTTTAGTAATAATTATTTGTAGCCTTATTTTCAACCAGATGGTAATTTAAAAAATAAAAATAATATTTGTTTTTATCTTGACTGATTAACAAAACACACACGTTGCTTTTAATATAAAAATTAAATAATTATTTTCATTTAAATGTTATTTTGACAATATAAATATCTGTTTTATTTGTTATTTATAAAATTACATTATGAATTTATAATTATAGGTGTGTGAGAGTATATTGAGTAACAGTTTTTATGAGTTGTTTGAGAGTTTCACTGTGAAAAAGGTGAAAGTGAAATTTGACTATTTACCTAGACGTTATTAATTGAGATTGTTTTATTACGTCTTATGTCGATAGTATATATTTGCGTCTTGAAATAATAACAACATAATGTTTAATTATCAGGATGTATTCAATGCAGATTAATTATTAGTAACCAGGATGTTGTTGATTGAATTGCACACAGGTACAAATTTAAAGAAAAAAATTAAAAATAATAATATTATATTTAATAAATAATACAACAGAGGAAGAGACGTGGATTAATGTTGAAAAATCAAGAGAATGCTTGACCTCGTTAACATACTTGTAATATATATTTAATGTAACTGTGTGTCATATCTGATTTATATACATTTTTTATTTTTTAAATGCAATATGCATTTGTCAACTCTTGCAAAAGACTTTTATATATTCTTTTTTGTATCTCAATGTTTTATTCATTATTCAAGTTAGATTCATTTTTTTTTTTCCTTAAAATTCTTAATAGAATTCTTCAAGTAGTTTTCAAGTAATATTGTTTTATTTTTTTTTTAATTTATCATATTCAAGTTTGGTACTTGTACGGTGATACAGGTAGACGCAGGCGCGGTCATTTGGCAAAGTGAATGGAATTTACGTGAAAGAAAAAAATATATACACTTAAAATGATCAATTTTTTTAATTATCTCCTGGTTCGTTATTATCCTTTCTAATTTAATGATAATTGTTATTATTTTTTTTATGATTTAGAGATAAATGTAAATTGGTATCTAATATCCATCTATTCTTTTTCCTTGGTTTAGAGTTGCTGTAAAAAATTTATACAAACGTACAACTATTCATCCAGTGTTAGGATCACGGAAAATTATATTAGGAAAATATATTTGTCTTGGGAACCCTTAATTTGTTTTTTTTTTTTGCTAAATTTGTGTAGAAATTGGGCTTATTCATAGATAATTACACGGTCTTGTGGCGCAACGGATAACGCGTCTGACTACGGATCAGAAGATTCCAGGTTCGAATCCTGGCAAGATCGACCCTATATTTTTGAACTTTTTGCCAATTTTTTGTTCTAGAACATAGAAAATAAAAATAGTCAACTAAAGTCCTTAATTAATCGAAAAATGTAGCTAAATTCATATTAGAGAACCCAACTTCACTCATGAAAAAGTTACAGAGAGCTCAAAGTTTTTGACTACCTTAACAGAATTTACTGATTCTGATAGAACGCCTTTATTTATATTTAAAAAGCTGCTTTAGATTAAGAACCCTATCTATTGCGTGGATGAAAAATAATTGCCATTAGCGTAAATAAACTTAATTCGAAAAATTATGTATTTAGAGGAATTTCTTTCGATCTGAATTCAGCCAATAACTAGATAGCCTCAAGCAAAATTTGTTTCAGAATTCAGATTTTCGCATATAACATCACGGTCTTGTGGCGCAACGGATAACGCGTCTGACTACGGATCAGAAGATTCCAGGTTCGAATCCTGGCAAGATCGGCCATATATTTTTGAACCTTTTGCTAATTTTATAGTCCATTAATCTAGAACCTATTTATTTTACTACGTAAACAAATTGTATCATAAAATCTCACCCAAACAAATTTTTACATGCTCCTCAATATAAACCTAAAAGTATATCTGACCAGAAATTTAATTTCCGCAAAAATCACTTGACAATCGATGCAAGTAGCTGAATTCCAAAGATCCAAATAATAAAAAAACAGTTTCGGAATGTATCAGCTCAGAATATCATCGCCAATGCAATTCAACTTATTCATGAGGAACCTGTTGAAATGATTTTTAAAAAAATACCCAGAACATTTGAAAGTAAATTCTTCCGTAATATAAATATTTTCCAAGCAACATACAAATTCTTTAAATAAATTTTTACAATCGGAAAAAAAAATTTTTCAACAAGTTCAATAACCCAGCTTTATAAAAATAAAAACCGGTTACACTTAATCACTCGTTAGGTGAACCAAAAACTTTAAAACAATTTCAAAAAAAAAAATTAGTAAATTAAACATTAATAAACCAAAAAAAAAATTAAATTAATACAGTTTATAATTTGATTTTTAATTATGAAATTTCGAGGTCAAGCAATAATATGTTAATGAAAAAAATGGAGAATTGATTTAATTTAAAAAAATACATTCTAATGATAAAGTCTCGGTTTATAATTATTCAAGTTAGCAAAAGAGACGACCATAATTTTCATTGTACATTCAACTTAGCTACCTACTTCCGATCTGGGACACGGGGACAAATAGCGGAAGTATACCTCAAGTCAGGCAAATAATAATATAAAAATAAAATTAAAAAAACGTCAATAAATATGAAACACACATACATAAGACTTATATTAATTTAGTGAAAACAATAAGTCATATTGATTTCATATTGTAGGTATTGTTTTGTGGTAGACTATAAATTGTATTTTGCAATAAGAATGTATTCATTATTCTTGAGGTGAATTAGAAAGCAGCGAAACACCAAACTTAATGTCGATGCTCTATGAGGTTTTGATATATCCACCTTTCTCACGGCACGTTTTACATCAATAATATTTTTAAATTCAATTTATAAAATAACTTGGAATTTTTTCATGAAAGTAAATTCATTTATTGTAATGATACTTTTTACATTAATATTGTTTTGTTTGCCATAAATTAGACAGGAATTTCTTGACAATGCGAAGAAAAATTAATTATTTAAAAAGTGAATAGAAATGAAAATGAAATTACTTTAGTGTGTGATGAATTATATATTTTTTTTTACAAGAACTTTATATTGTTTCGAACAATGTCAAGTTGAAGATTAATTTTTTTTAATTTTTCACAAGGTTGTGTTGTTTTTAATTTCATTAACAAGACTATGTAATTTTTAAATTGTACTAATTGTTATAATTGCAGAATTGGTTTTATTTGAATAACAAAAAAGAAAAAAAATATTTTTACGAGTAGAAAATTAACACGGCTATAGACTAATGGTGTATTTTTATTTTACGGAAAAGGAGTGGCTTTGTCATACTGACGCACATCCTGCGATGATTCGAAGAGGCACTTATACCACAATATTTTTTATCTGCAAATAAAAAAAAAAATAATAATATAGGTAGATTGGTGATAAAGTTACTGCGTAAATACCACGTTGCTAATATACAAGTTTTCCAAAGAGGCAATTTCTTGAACGCCGTTAGTTCTATAATTTTTTATTTTTATTTTTTGTAACCGTAATACCTGTCGATTCGGTTTGTTAATTTTTCCATAGCTAGTTTATTTTTATCATTTTTAAAATAGAAAATTCAACTCAAGTCACTCTAATTTCTACGCATGTTTTTATTTATTTTTTATCTATGTTTTTAAAGATTTCTCTAGCTCCCTACTTGTATAAATGTTTTGTTAATTAGATTTTATATTAACTTTTACAGATAATAAAATCTCGGATGAAACGATGACGCTACACTGGTGGATGCACTGGTTCTGGGTGACTGCAAACATTGCATGTAAGTAGCATAAAAAATAAATAACAACTTCTAATTGTAACAACAAGAGCTAAAATTAAATTATTTTAATTACAGTAATCATTGCAATGCCATCAACAACACAAGAACCACATGTTAATCGAGATAAAAATATCATGGAAAAACCAATGTTTGTTAGAATAACAACAAAATCACCAGATATAAAAATAAGCATTAGTCAAAGTACGATTACCACAATGCCTTTATCTAAAAATAATCGTAATGCCAAGGCAATTAATCCATATGAACCGTCCAAAATAATAAATAGAGAATATTTGGCTGGTCCAGATATCATTAAAGACATTGTACCAAACTCTTCCAAATCATATAAGTATCGTCCAACAACAACAACAACAGCAAGCTATCAATATTTACCAACAAAAACACTTGAAATATATAATAACCCATCAAAAATACGTACAATAAAACAATCAAATATTGCTAACATACAAAGAGACATTGAAAATATTGAAGAAATACAAAATGACAGTCCTGATGATTCAAATAAAAAAGATCAAGATGAACAAGATGAAGAAGAAATAATACAAACACGTCAAGACACTAGAATATTATGGATAATACCAACAACAACAAGTCATCCAACAAGACGTAGAAGTTATGATGTTGAAAAAAATAATAAAAAAATAATAATTAAAAATTTAACAATTAATAAAAGCAATGATGACGATGATGATGATGGTGGTGATGATGATTTAAGTGTATTACCAATAAGACTTGAAGAAACAGAATTAAAAGTTGTTGTTAATACAAGTCGTGTAATAAATGGTGACAGTGATACATTGTCCTTTAGTAGTCAAACAGTTAATAGATCAGAAGACATTGAAATTGAATCACCAAGAATATTATCACAAACATCATCATCACCAGTTTTACAAGCGAGCATTGAAGAATATACAAGAGAGAGATTAAATAGAGCAAGACTTAGTAGTGATTTTAAAAATATTAGAAATGAAGGAAGATCATTTATCGGTGAAAGTTTGGATAGAATTGATGACATTGATGATACTGTTAGAGGTGAAAGTGAATTGATTGGTAATTATCAAAATAATAACAATCGTTTTACGACACTTGATATTGCTGCTATTGCTGGAAGTTTCTTAGCTATGGCTGTTTTAATAAGCAGTATGGCTAGTTTTGGTTTCCTTATGTACAGGTAAACTATGTTCTAGTTATATTTATGCAATTATTTTATTTTTTTTTATGTATTTAATTACATGTTTATTTATTTTTTGTTAAGGAAAAAATATTTGAATCCACCACAAACGTTGAACAGTGACAAATGCAGCAATCCTGATAGTTCTGGTTACATTGATGATTCAACAATTCGCGTTAGTATTTTTTAAAAATTTAATTAATGTCTATTGTATTTTATTATATGTATTTTTTGTTTATTCAGGATAATTCGGAAGAAATGTATAGTCTTGATAATGATTCATTTCTCAACTCTTTGGAAGCAATGACAATACAAAATTACTGGACGGATAGTGTTAAACACACAAAACTGTAGTGAGATAAAAATTAAATGGATGCAGAAAAAAGAAAACAATAATCATCAGGATAAATTAATAATATCTATTTTCATACTTCTCGACTAAATAGAAAATAATATGTAGTAAAATATTAGAAATTCATGAAAGATTTTGGCATTAGAAATAGTCAAATGTCGAAAAATATCAAGTATTAGATGAGATATCATTAAAATTACGTGACAAGTCGAGGAATCATATGAATTTTCATATATGTTTTTTAAAAAATAAATAATATATAATTTCGTATATTCTAGTATTAGCCGAATAGTGCAATAATTCGTGTACTTAATTAAGCAATTTGTACAAAAATAAGACTAAATTGTGGAAAAACATAAATGCATGTATCAAAAAGTAAAAAAATAATCAACGGAGAAGCAGGAAAAAAAAAAGAAAATACCATAATTATTTAGTAGATAATTTTTTAAAGTTTATTTTGTTATAATTTTTTTTTTTTGTTATTAGATTTGGTCCAAAATTAATTTTTTGCATTTAAATAATAAAACATAGTAATCGTTTATAAATGTACCATGACACTTGGTGTTATAAATTTTTAAATCCAATAATTTATAGGTTGTTGTTTTTTTTTTTTTTTAATTGAAATAGTTTTATCAATGAAAAATTGGACCAAGACATAGAAATAGTTTAAATAATAATTATAGTCAACATTGCCTTTGAAACATATCCGTTAATAATAACAACTAATTGTTTATATTTTAATTTAAAAATTAACTTGTTTAATAAATTAACTAATAGAACATTTAAATGATAATTTTTTAATTACCTGCTTTTTAATTCCACTACATTAAATAACAAAATAATTATATATATATTTATGTATTCGTATTATGTAGAATAAAAACAAACATAATAACCAAACACCATATGGAAATTAATTCAATGTTTATTGATGTAAATGTATAGCTTTTGTAGTTGATGTTAATTTTTTTTTTTTTCAAAATTTGGTGTAATGATTATCAGCTTAATTATTAGCAATTTTTCGAATAAATTAATTAATAAAATCATTGTGGTTTTTAATATTTATTATTCATCATGGAAATTCCGTTTTATTTTCTTTTTTATATAAGAGAAATTATTTTTTTTGTAAATGCATCAGAATAATAATATGATAAATAAAATTGATAGAAAAAATAATTAAAACACAATTAAATAAATAAATAAAGTCAAATTAAT
>JAPYYR010000580.1:0-78674 GCA_030523065.1 Aphidius colemani
AGAGAAAGACAACAAGAGCAAGAGAGACTAACATCAGCATGGGTCACTGATCAATCATGCGTACCAAGTCAACACACTGCAATAGAGTGAGTATTATTTCCAACTATTAATATAAAATCACCAAGTAAATCATCATACTAATCTCATACTGATTATTCATTCAACAATAACTCATTATCAATTAATTATATTAATTATTTTTGTGGTTGATTTTAGCTCATTGATTGTTTAAATTCATTAAATTAATTCATTTGTTGTATTTTTCAGGTCCATCTTGTTCATGCTAATAATTGCCATAAATTGTTGGCTTTGCTGAGAGTTCTAGCTGTATACAAGGTAAGGTTAATCAAACAATTTATTTATATTATTTCGTTGTTGGTTTATCTACATAAAAACAACCCTTATGATCAGCTACGTTAAAGCAAATAATTATTTTTTAATTTAATGCTTTTAAAACGTTTTTATTTGAGTAAATGATGTAATTCAACATCATTTCGGTTATTTATACAAAAACAAAATATTAACAGTAATCAACTATCTAATTTAATTATAAAAATAACATCTTGCTGCCATTCAGTGAGTGTATCAAGTTTTTTTTTTAATTCTACAAATAAAAATATAAATTATAATACATTACATGTCACCGTTGATACGTAATATCTCACAATTTATATCAAAGTCTTGCTATATTTATTCATAGCATAATGAGCATCATATATATATTTTTTTAAATTAAACAACTGATATTTTTTTTTATTCAATGAAAATTCAATTAACTTATGTTAAAAAACAGCTACTGCAAATCTTAATTATGATTCAATTCAATAATTGATTGTCAAGTTTCAATTGTCAAACGAAATTAACTTTTGCTTTCTTATGTTTATTTTAGAATGAAACATGGTAAAAAAAAAAAAAACTTGACTGTTTATCGGTACTCTAATTGTGTATAAACTTTTAAAACAGTTTTTTTTTTTTTAACATTTCTTTTTCCTTCTAGACATGACTGTTTGAAAATATAATCCATAAACGATTTTATTTCTTTTTAAATTTTTATCCAAGTTATTTTTTTTATTTTTTTTCTATACAAAAAATATATATTAATTAGTTTTGTAACTTTCTGTGAATATAAATTTCTTTTCTCCATAAAAAATAAAGAAAAAATATACCTACGTATTGAACGAGTTGGTGAATCAACTCACTATCGAGTAGACAAGCATTGACTTGAAAAAATTAGCTTATATTTAATAATACGAAAAAAAGTATCAAATCATTTTTTTAACCGATTAATAAGATTAAAAAGAACCGACAAAAATCGATTTACGTTATATTCGGTACTTAAAATGGTAAATGATGCGTACATGAAAACGGTAGACGTAAACACAAGAAAAATTACATCATTGCATTTTCGTGGCTCCATCAGCTCCCATCGGTCTACCAATCAGTAATTGCAAAACCACAACGAGTTTCTGATTAATCCACAGAGAAAAGAAGAAAAAAAAGAACACATTTTTTTCTTTCTCATTTTTTTTATCCCTAAAATACATAGTTTTCTTCATCATTTACCAGTTCATCTCATTGCCATTGCTTCTTGTGTTCTCATCAAAAAACAAAAGGAAAAAAAAATAAATAAAAAAATTTCATTCCAGTCGATCACAAAGTTTATCAAACTTTCGCTATCGTTATCAGAAGCAAAGCCCTCCGGCTATTCTCAGATTTCTCAATATAGCTTGTTCTCTTATATCTTCCTTAACTATCATAATTTCCTCTCGATAGATGTTGCCGAGTTCTAACGATCCACTGTCCACAACTCGTAGTCTTTGAAGATCGTGTTCTTGATGCGAGTTGTTTTACAAGTATTTTCCATTTTGAGTTTATCCTCTGTGTAAAACAAAAAGATATCATTTATAAGAAAACAAATTTATATTTAATTAAGAATTACATCTTTGATGATTATTATTTTGCATTAATTAAAAATTCAAGTATCAACAATAATTTATTATCTCAACAGTTTGATGTTGACACAATAAACGTATTGAAAAGATGAAAAGAAAAAATAAATTTTAATTTAAAAGTTATATCAGATATATTTTTTTTAATCGTAAAATCAATCTTACCATCAGTTAAGTGACACATAAAGCAATACCGCTTGGTAATAGTCTGTGTGTTATCCAAAAATAACAAATCAACCACACAAACCATTAATGTCTACAAAATACATTGATTTTTCCATCTGTTTCAAGTTTAAAATCACGATTACACCCACATTGTACATATGTGTCTACTGTGTATATAATAATACTGCAGTACTTAATCTTCTTATTCTATTAATGGAATCACACTATATATCTTGATTGTTTATTTATATGTATTTATATTTTCTTCTTATTCACCGATATCAAAAGGCCAATGTCAATTACGAATAATACACAAGTTAACCGGAAAAATACTCTTTATTTATTTAAAGTCAAAACTAAATGGTAAATGGTATTTAAACTGTCTTACTAATTCACGAGCCGATTCATCAATGTCGAAGTAATGGTGTACGAGCACCTCGGTTTTCATCTTCGACATTGTGAAAACCACCAAAGAAGAATGAGCCATATGGTACAGTGTTTATATACATATCTATCACATACTTTAAATTGCAATAAAGCATGCTTTTCGAGTTTCCTTTTCCGTTGCTACTTAATTATTATCCGTGTAATTACAAGTAAAATAAAAGAAATGTAAATTTTATTTTTTTTTAAGTAGAAATAAATTTGTGAAAAATAGAAAAATTAAATTCCATTATCATCATGCAAAAAATAGAGGGAAAAATAAAAAAAATAAAATAGAAAATGTGAGATTGAATGAGCGAAAGAATTTAATTTGCGTGCCAAAAAAAATTCGTTGGATTCTGATAGTTTATCGGTGTGTGTCCTTTCATGAATTTTCAACAAGAGCAAAAGAATGTTGATGGTTGAATGTAGGTGTTGGCGTCAATGTGTATATGCTCATGTATCAGTTGAGACCTATATTTATGTATATAAAGCACGATCGATTTGAAGTAGCACATATAAAATCTCACCCTTGTTTATGGGGTGTCCGCTGCTATCACGCAGCAAGACTCTCCCTTGTAGCCCTTCAGTGCACAGCCTGTCCACCAATATTGAATCGACGATGTAATTGAATTTGCTCTCGTTTCCATGCGCCGATCGAAAAGAGCTTCATGTTAAAAGGATGTGGGTGACGTTCCACGCTCGCTTTGCTCATCTCATCTCATCTCATCTCATTTTTTTTTATTTTTTCTTTTCGTGATTCGTGCTTGATCGAGCGTATGCATACACAATGTAAATTTTTCAGCTTGATGTCATTGGTTCGTTATTCTGATTTTTCTATAATCAGAATTATTTGTTTTTTTTTTAATTAAAATCAATTTTTTAGTAAAAATAAATTCATATATATATACGTACGTGTATTTTTTTTTTTGTATGAATTATAATATTCTTAATTGGACTATTTATGACTACTTCTTTTCAAGTACGAAAAACATATCCAGATCACGTTTTTCGTACGGAAGAACAGCATATTCTTTTCTGAATGGTCACTAATCCAGCTGAAATTAGCAGTAAATTCAAGCCACTTGAACAAATGGTAGATCTTTATGTAGCTTGTCGTGACTCGCCTTAACAATACATTTTTTTTTCTTCTTTTTCATCAGTATATACACAACGGAATGTAATTTCAGTTGAGTTCAACTTTTATGTATCTATTCATAAAAATAACAAAAAAAAAAGCCACCAAAATACCTGCAGATTGTTATCCAAATGAACAGATCTAATTTCAAAATTAAATTCCCTCAGAGACACTTTCTAAATACATGATTATTTTTTATTTTTTATTCTTCACCAAATGGGGTCTTTTTTATATTTTTTTACTCATATAATTTTTACATTATTATTTTGCATATTACTTATTATAATTAGTAAAAATTAAAATTCAAAAAACCATTGCTTAAATAAGAAAAAAAAGGGTTGTAAAAGGGCTGTAACAAACCCCACTTGTATGTTCTTGAATATTGCTGCATAACATGAATGGAAATCATGGTGTCATAACAATTTACAGGACAAAATTAAGGACAACCCTCATAACACACGCACATGTGCTTTGAAAAACTTGATTCAACTGGACCCAGTTACTCTTATTATTATTATTATTATTATTTGCCCTCTACAGTGATCGTTGATTTCTTCTATCCATCTTTCTCCCTTTGGTCTATCAAGGACTCGATCAACAGACCATCTGGGTTATAAACTACTATCAATTGGAACAAAATGCCCACTGACGTACTTGTTAACACATAATAACCCCACCATATTGTATTGCAGACCCAGATACACACATAATAGGCGTCAAAGATTTTTTTTTTATTTCATTTTATTTTTATGGATCAATGATTTTATCACAAATATATTTTAGGGGAATGTAAAATTGCACCATACACATTTAATGACATTTTATTTTGTTGAAATATCATTTGATATACATGCCCATTGCGATATGAAATAATATGACGATGCATATTATTCATGAGGTCAATTCATTAAATAAGATCATTTACAATCCGTTGAAATGATTTACCAACTGAAAATCACCCTGAAATAGTAGAAATGTGATATTTGTATGGTCAAAATGTTTGAACAATCATGATAACAAATATCGCATCAGCCAAAGAGAGTTTCTCATTTCATCTCAAATTACCTATCTATACACATGTTATATATTCCACAAAAAAAAAAAAAACTAAAATAAAATAACCAATAGTAAAAATAATAGAAATAACTTTTTATTTCTTTTGTTAGATACAGCTCAATTTCGTTGCAATTTTTTACACAAAAATACAAGCATATTGTGAGTGTATTTATAGTTTTGGTTAGACAGATGGTTTAGATGGTCACACTAAAATACGACATGAGGGTGACAATGACATACACACGCTTGACCAGATTTTCACTAAAACCAAATGATATCAAATGAATATAAATGTGTTGCTTCAAAAAAAAATTAATAATAATAATAAATAGTAAATAATACAATACTAGATTTTTAAATAAATATCTATCAGAAAAATCGACGTGTATACAAATATATTTGATTGTAAATTGGAAATGAATATAGTTAAAATATATATACGAACGGAATGAAATAGCATGGCTCTTGGTTATATACGCAAGGGTCGGTAATACCCTTAGGATAGCTGTTCGAACGTCAGAGCCAACGGTTTAATTAATGAAGTGCAAAGTTTGTTTGGCCCAAGCGACCGTGAATTCATAAAGACGCCAGAGTAATTAGTTCAAGAGTCTCTATATACCTTCAAGTTGTCTAATTCAAATCTCTTAATCGTTTTGGCTTATGTAAATTTTAAGTTGATTATCATAAATATAAATGTATAATTTTTTTTTTATTTTTGCTATGATTATAATTTAATGAACATTGATATATGGAAAATAGAAAAGAATAGAAAGATATTTTTTATAGAAACTATAGCACTATGAACGCCGACTTAGTATCATGCTTGACTTGAATATTATTTTTCTAAAAATACTAATAGTAATAATAATTGTCGGTGACATGTCATCAAACATTTTATACTTCCTGCTATGTGTATCCCATCTATTTTCATTTTTCTATCATTCGTTATGATTTTTTTTGTTGGTCTTGTTGAAGTATTTACACCTTTGACCACCCTGAATAAACACACCAGACTCGCCCTTCTGTTACTGTTGGCCTAACAAACTTGATTTATAAGTATTCACGGGTGCTTTAAAATTTTACACAATAAATACATTCAGTAGAATCACTTCACCTCTCATATTATTTCTGCATCAGTGAAAAAAATTTATTATTGTAAATCAGATATTGTACACACATTGTATATCATTCGGGATATATAATAACTATCGAATCTCTAGAGTTTTTTTTTATATTATTTTTAGTCAAAGTTTTATCTTATTTATTATTTTTGTTATTTTTTTTTTTGTGATATTCACTTGGTTACTGAGGGGAAGACCACCACAGTCGTTGTTATCTTATCATAATCTTTAATGGATCTTTCGAGATCCATTTTGGCAATGCATCAACGAACAAACCACCCCTATCCTGAGAAGGTTACATGAATATCTAACATTTGTTCTTTTTTTTTTATTTTACGTCATATTTTCTTTTTCTTTATTCTTGATTTCAATTCTTGTCGTTTTTTGGAAACCTAAAAAAAACTTTGATATAAGAAAAGTTTTTATTTTGTATAAATTTTACTTACTTTTATTTGCTCCTTTTTTTTATTCTAAAGAATATATTATGTAAATTTTTGTAGATAATTTTCTCGAGTTGATTGGAGTTGAGTATCGAGGAATTTGCTTTTTTTTATAGAATATTTATTTTATTTCTCGTACAAATAATGGAATAGTTTGATACTTGAAAAGTTATTTAAACAAAAAGTCGAGCAAATAAAGAAAGAGCGTAATTGTTAAATACTTGGAAGTAATTTATGGAGCAGAATATTTATGGTATTGTTAGTTTTTTATTTTTCAATTTTTAAAATTAAAAAATTGTATAAAAAGACAAACAATAACTCGTGTATCACTTGGTTGTATGTATTTACGAAGGGTGAGCCTTGAAAATTGGGTTTGAGGGACATTTCAATTTTGAATTTTCAGGGGGTTAAATAAAACTTTTGGGTAACTTAATCTTTGATAAAACATAAAATACGATTCAGAACTCTTCACCAATAAAAAATTTCATATCTATATCTATATATATCTATATTTTGAGATATAGTTTTTTATTATTCCAAATGTTTTTAGTTAACTGAAGGGGAAAACTCAGAATATGTAAATGATTCGAAACTTCATATCGAAAAACATATTATCTGAATCGGGTTGGGGACACCACTAAAAAAATAAATGAAAAACAAAAACTACTTATAAAATTAAAGATCACAAATATTATTAACATTGCAAACAAATTTTTTTAAACAAATGTGAAATAATAATTTTCCATTGTTTTTTTAAATTTAAATTTATAAACTTTCTACCGTTCAAAGTCAGCTATTTTTTAACTCAAACTTGTTGAAGTTTTCATTATGAATATTTAATTTACAACGTGCATATTTGGTTCAAGCTTTGTAATCTTTTTTTTTTTTTTTGTCTAAAGTTTCACCTCGTCTTCAATATTTTATCCCGAAATTTGACTACGTCAATAAAATTGGAATATAAATTTTTTTTGCTTCATCACTTAATGCATACAAATCTTTTTTAATTGATCATTACAATGTCAACGTCTTTCCATACTCATCAAAATAAACTTGCCGTAATAAATTCTGCAAAAAAAAAAAGCAAAAATATAACCACAGATTAATTAATATCCCTTTTTCATAAAAATGCAAAATTTATTTACTTTTAAAAAAGTACGACAGTCAATTTCATAGTTTTCAAAACTTTTCCCTTATTTCAATGAATTAAAAAAAGGAGAAAAAAAAAAGTTAGAGTAATAGTCTAGAGGTTTGTTTAATATTTTCATGACAATCATTTCAATTATATTATTTTTAAATAATAATTTTCACACTGTAAAAGCGAAAACAGACCATGTCCGAAATAAATCGTGACCTCACTGTGACGACAGATGCGCCCGACATTAAACTTTAACGTGTTCTCTTGTCTTTTCCTGCTTATATATAAAATTAAGCACAAAAGCAAGATGGAAAAACAGCTAATTATCAAAAACTTTTAACCCATTTGTATACCAAACACAACGATAATTTTACTTTAGTGAAAAATGAAGGAGAAACTCTTTCGAGTCTACCTATATTTTCTCAGTTTTATTCGGTGTACCAAAAAAAAAAAAAAAGAAAGTAAATGCAAAGACAAAAGAAAAGGAAAAAAAAAATGGAAAAACTCACTCTTCATTGTGTATAATACGAAAACTTTTGTATCTGCTTTTGACATATTCACAAGATTTTTTTCACTATATTTTTTTCGTGTCTCTTCTTCACCCTAGACAGTCGTGCTGGCGACAAAAATATTTTTGAACTTTTTCCAGTTATCGTTTGATTCGATGAAAGTTCTCTCTTTGCCTGTCGTTGCCAGATGATCCATTGAAATGAATACACTGAATACATCAAAATTGTAACACCCAACTAAACCAGTGAATAGCATTTGACATGACACAATACTATTCATTCGTTGCATGTGTCTCCATGTGTTACTTTTAATGGCTAGAAGAATGACAATTGATGGTCAGATACTCAGATCATAAAACTATTTTAACAATCACAATGACAATTCTCAACATTGTGTTAATGACAGTGTAGATTTACAATCCAACAATATATAATTCCTATAAAAATTACATGACATTTTATATTGTTAAAATATAAAAATAAGAAAATTCCAATAAAACAATATAATTTGGTCATTTTTTTTTTTATCATTTATTGACAGACAATAATTGATTTTTGATATTTTTATTTAATGGGAGACTATATTCATAAGTTTTTATCGTTTGTTTGTTTTGTTACTGACAAATTACGTGCGTATGTAATCATACAAGTTATCAAAGTGAGATGAAGTGGATAGCATTATATTTATATGAGACAAGAAAGCAAAGTAACAACCATCAGTCTTTGGGGGAATGTGAAGGGGCAAAAACAAATGATTGTTCAAAAAGTTATTTTTCTTTTATTTTTTTTTTCCTAAATTCCCTAAACATTGCGTTTCGGTCTCTGGTTTTCTCATTAATTTCTCACTGATCAATACTAATGTCTTTATATTTTTTGACATATAAATAGAATTTATTTTTGGGTCTTTATGTGGTGATTTCTTTATTTTTTTTTCCTTCATTTTATGTCAGTGTATGACATGAAAATTTGTTCAAGTAAAAGCTGAGTATATGAGACAGTTTTGCTCGTTCGATGAAGTGATTCGTTCCGGAAGTTGACCGAAAAAAAGAGTAGAGTTTGTCATCAGTAACCAAGACAAATCAATCATGAAACTGTCATTTGGTAATCATCGAGAGAAGTCAAAGTATGATACATTCTACTTCACAATTTTATACGCCCATAATATGTCTATGCTAACGAAGACGAATACCCTTCACTTTACTTTTCCAATGAATAATAGATAACAGTACATATCAATCTCTTATTTTTTTTGTTTTTTTCCCAAGTTTTATTCATTTATTATCTGTGATATGACATCATCCAAGTTTTTTAACAAATGCAAACTTTTATTGTTGATGAAGGGAAAAAGTCTATTATATAAATAAAAAATTATGTGAAAAATTGAAACTTTAAAGAAAGTTCAATTGATAAAACATGTTTTTCTAGCAAAGTTCAATTTAAAAATTTGCATATTATCTATTTACATAGACATATATATTTTCCATGTAAAGTATAGATGAATAAAATCATTTGTAAATATGAATCTATACTGTACTTACTGTATTAACATTGAGATATGACTTCAAAATGCAAAAAGATAAAATTTGCATCACAAATACTTGTCTACCGTTGCAAATTTACAAATGCCATAAGGAGATTAATGAAAATCTCTAGAAATTGTTGAAAAGCGAGTCGATAAGAGACTGAGCCAAAAAAGAAACCCGAAATTGGAGGACCTGCGTAAGCAAGTTGGTTATAAATGGATACTAAAAGTTTTCAACTTTTAAACTAAGTGTAGAAGGAGTACAAAAAAAAAAAAAAAAAAAAAAAACCCAAGGGATCAAAATTTCATTCTTTTCTTTCCTTTTTTTTTTCTTTTCTCATTTTATTGTGTTTTCAAAGGTGAAAAAAATTTAAATGAAATGCAAACGAGAAAACGAATTAAATACATTTTGGTATAAAATGAATCTTCGTAAATGAGCATGGTCGGGTAAAATTAAAGACAATCAGAATACTCAAGTTAAGAAAAAAAGAAAATTTGTAAATTCATTGAGGGGTAGAAATTTTAAGGCCTCGTGCTTTTATCTTAATGTTTTTTTTTTCTTTTTTTTTTGCACGCCCCCTAAAGTTATGCCTGCAGTTTTGTCGGTGAGTCTGTCATGTTGTAGAATTAACTTTGGATTAACTGACAAGGCTTCTAGGTGATTATTGGAGCTTTTCCAGTTGAAAGAAGATAAGACTTTGTTAATCAGACAAAATATAACACAAACATCAAGTCTTTGTTTAACAGATCTTTGTTTATATAATAAATTCTTAATTATCCAAAATAAATCATTATAAGCTTTATAATTTATTTTTTTTATTCTTTTAAATTTTTCAAAACAATATTTCAAGTTGAAGATAAGATGAAAAAAAAAAAAATATTACTATTTCGCCGTATAATTCACTCATAGATGAGAATTGTATTTTACCTTTTTTATTTATCTGGCCAAGGGCCAAGAAACAAAGGAAATCTTTTGTTATTGGGGGGTGGAGCAAGCAGTGATATCAATTGGTCGCTATTGCCAACGTTAAATTAAATACAGTAGAATGTTGAGAATGACGAGTGTTTCTGGAAAATCATGGGTGTGCGTAAAATCCCCGAGTGAAAAACTGGCCAATAAATGTATGGTGTCTTGTTCTTACGAAATAAAAAGGTATGCGTATATATACAGTATATAAATAGAATAGAAAAAATACAGAATGAGTAGACGTATCTTTCGCGGGGATTTCGTTGGAATGATTTGCGGATGGATGGTGAGGTTGAATGAAATATGACATGGTGAAAAGTATATAGGTCTAAGGGGGCGGAAATAAAAACCAATATAAACAGGTCCATAGGTCAACCTTGCATTTGTGTGCGGAGGGTTCGCTTAAGATATATAGAAGTACAAAATGAGAAAATACAAAAAAAGGGAAAAAGATTTTATCTATTGGTGTTAGACGATGCAACGCATGGCATCCTATATAAAAATTCCAAAAGGGAGTATTTTTCATGACGAGTAAAATTGCCTTTTAGCTTATCAGCTGTGAATTTAGAGATTTTGAATGTGACATTAGACCATCTTGCGACATATAAATATATGTATATTAGCATCCGATATCACAACATTTATATAAAATGGCCAACTAGTCTGATAAGATGATTTAACGTAATCCCACTGGCCGATCATTCTATCCTATCACCCCTTTGAATCTTTAAAAATAATACACCAATTTGTTTAACTTTAAAAATTCAAACATCAAACTACTCTTCGTCATTCTTAGCTTAAATAATTTTATTTTTTTGTTGTTGTTTTTTTTTTATTCGCAGTTTAATATCACACGGTATAAAAAACCAACCCTCCAATGCAATTTCAACATTATTTTTCCGATATCGAATAAAATTTTCAACTTTACGATTTTTAGATAAAACAAAAAAAATATATATATAAACATAAAGAAAAAAAACTAAACATGCAAGACAGTTTATACTTTATCGAGAAACGATAAACCGACGAAACCGATGAAAACATGTCAACTAAAAATTACGATAGTAAATTTTTTTATTCTTTTTCATCTTGAAGTCACTGGAATCGTAGATGTTTTTTCTTCTTTCACCAAAAGTTTTCTCATAAACATTGAGTGTGTTCACTTGTCGGAGCGAATAAAACTAATATAAAATCATTTAAATATCGCACAACTATATTATTATTTTGATCAAAAGATGTAAACAAGTTTTCTCATTAAATCAAAAATATCATACAACGCTTGACATACTTTTTTTTTATCCAATAAAATTAACAATTGATTTTTCAACATAACAGTTTGACTTGATTTTTATTTTCATAAAATCTCAATGTTTTTCTGAAACTTTTGGCGTAAAAATATTTTTAATGGTGTGTACTAGAATGTTCATTCATTCAGTCATAGCAATTGAGGGATAAAATAGGGTGCAAATGATAGGTGAAAAGAAGATTTGATCGTTTTAATTTTTCCACAAAATTAAAGATCATTTAAACGCATGTATTCTCGTTTTCAATTTTCATTTTATAAATAAAAACTACTAACCGGGAAAAACGACAATTGCTTTTCTTTATATTTTTTTCTGTTTGAAAGTGCTGTTGTTCTTGTTATCTCAAACGCTTGATTGCTTACCAACGCACAGTCAACATTTATATATACATTTTGTTGGGTCTTGAATGTACCACACCCAAGAGATCAATTGGAAATCCGACATGTCTAAACAATTGAGAGAAAAAATAATTGTAAAAAACGAAATATATTAGCACATTAAAAACAGACACACTGTTGTTGACATTAAAATGAAATTTAATTATTTTTCAAATATATTAAGCCATTAAATAAAATATCTGTATAAACACATTAAAAAATCATCAAAAATACGAGATCCTTTTTTTTTATTTTTTTATTTTTATCTCAATACATAAAAAAAAATATATATATATGTATTAAAGCAAACCTTTAATATCTTCGGTACATAAACTATCAGAGGGGATGAAAAAAAAAACCTTGAAATCCATAAATAAAAAAAAATAAAAAAAATTCGTTTTGGAAAAGCCTCTCAGCGCGGATTTTCTCGTAACTCTTATTCGTTGTCGAATCGTTAAAATTGAACAGTCCACATTTTTTTATGGGCTAGGCCGCAAAATCATGTGGAACACTTGGAACATATAAACCGCTAAAAACAACCATAGAATATTGTGTATATTACGTCGGCACTCTACCCATCTAAGCAGGATTAACGATTCGTTGAGCATGAACGACGTTTCGTGTCTCCCCAGAGAATCTTATTTGAGAAACGAATGAAAAAATAACCTATGAAGTTACATATAGGCCATTCGCTTTTCTTTTTTCTTTTTTTTTTTTGTCTCTCCCTCAGTAGGGTTGATCAGTATGTATCGTATTACCTTGTGCGTTCAACTCGTGTAATTTTTTCTTTCCCTTATTTTTTTATTATAAAATATTTAAAAAGATCAGAATTGGTCATTTTAGCAAAGTTGTGATAACGTTGAATTATGTGTTGAGTGTAAATTAGAATCTAAAAAAATCATACCTCGCAATAAATGATAATGAATTGCACCCTCTTGTGCTATGCTTTATAACAAAAGACCCGAAATTTATTTATTTTTTTTCTCTTTCGACATGTCACACGAATTTCAAGAGCTCATGTCGCATATAAATTCTAGAATTTTTATTTTTTAAATTCTTCGGGTTTTATTAAATCAACTACATATTTTCCTTGAATAAATAAAAAAATTGATATACTCTCAATTTGATTCAACACAAATAAGAATAACAAAAAAAAAAAATAGATAATGTTAAATTTGGCCTTACTTGTTCAATTGAACCCTCCTCAGTCTTGTTTAGTCTCTATTCTATCGAAAGATACATAATCCTGAAGACCCAATAACATATTCCTCAAGAGAGCATTTGAAAATATAACATTTGAACATCAGGTATATGTATCCAAGACGAAGTAAGGGAAAAAAAAATAATAACAATACCATGGAAATAAAAAATAAATAAATAGAAAGAAAAAAAAACGATAGAATCTTTTCATCTTGTATTGACATAGAGCAGCATTGGTCTTGTCCGTCTTCGATCCAATTTCATCTATCTATTGAGGGTAGGCTATAAGAGGCACCGTAGATATATACGCAAGAAAAACATCAGCCAACAGGATATCGTTGACGAAGGAAAAATAAAAAATGAGAAAAAGAAAAACGTAGTTGCTCCCCTTTTTTTTTTAACTGCACAACATGTATTATTGGCATAAAAAAAACTGTATCATGGATAACATGGAATTGGGTGGTTCACGGACTATTACCTTACAGAATGGTGGCTGACGATAAATTTCGCTTGAACTATGTTTACGCAGAGTGTATCCTTGGATAAATTGCCTTGAAAAAAATAATAAAAAAAAAAATTCAATGTAGTTGACTGAGTAGTAAAAAACTAATTAAAAATTTTTTATATAATTTATTTTATAAATGTTTATTGGACAATTGTATTTCGTAAACGGACATATCTAAATTATTTCGAATTAGTTTGAGGTCTTTAAATGTATAACTGTCGTAAAATAAATTATCTTTTCATTATTTTATGATGTAATATAGATAATTTTGAGTTCTTGTTAATCGACAGAATGTTTAGGGGAATAGTACCTCTGTTGCAAACTTCTCTTTGAAGAGGCTGCAGTAGCACCCTAGTTGTTAGAAATGAACTTTATTAAAATGGAAACGACGAACATTAACATGTCCACAGAGTATCGTAACGTCTAATTATTATTGTCTAATTCAATGCTCTAATATAAATAATTTCAATTCTACACAGTCAATAAAACAGTCAATTTTCTTTCTTAATTTTTTCATTCACGATCTTCTTAATTATCAAGTATTATAATTATTTTTTAATTTTATTTATATCTAAAAAAATACGGACACATTTAGCTCTATGTTTATGAGATAACTGAAAACTTCTATATACTTTTAAAATCAAATTTATATCTCGTTGTGTCACATTACCATTATAATATGAATTCTATTTTCTCACCTCGTGACTTTTCATGTTGAAGATTCATTATTTCTTCACGTCCATTTCTAGTTTTTAGTAACACGATACCAAGTTTATAATTTAATCTGAGAAAATAAATTAAACCCGTTTGAATATGTCATAGCGTAAACTGACTACCCGATATTTTTATTCGATTATGTCATACATTTCTGTCCTTGCATTTTGTGATCCTTTCGTTTTTGTTTTCGTGCCAACTTTTGCGCATATTTAAATTTTCCTTGGATATTTTGTGTCATGAAAGTTTAGATTATGTATATTTAAATATATTTTCACCAATAAAAAGTTTGATAACAACTTTTATATTATTTTTATAAACAAAAATAGCTTTTTTTTTTAGAAAAAGATATGACTAAATAATAATTATAAAAACTATACCAATTAATTTAAGTAAAATTAGTTTTTCAAAATAAATAAATAATTATCAAATACTTTTCTTTTTACTCAAATTTACCATAGTATATATATTTACTTTTTGTTTTTACAAAGTAATGTAATTTTCTTCCTCTCGGTTGTCTGAATTTTTATTCTCAAGTTTCGTCATCATACAACGCGATTCTTTATTTTTTTGCTCGAAGCCATATTTCCCTCGAGGATCAACCACCCCTGTTAACAATTTTGAGTGAAAAGTCGAATATTCTTTAGACAGGATTGGTATGTGTGCAAGATTAAAGAGTCTCATTACATTCTTTTATTGGCTCCCTAAAAATTTTTACATATAAAAAAAAATCTTCTTTGTATTCAGAATAATGTTCTAGAATCGATAAATAATTTAGATATAAAAGTATCCATTCAAAGTGAGTCACAGACTCTTCAAAAAAAAAAAAAGAAAACACTTTCGTTAATCAATAGTCAGAATTAAAAAGAATAGAAATAATCAATTACAAGTTGTTTTATGAAATAATATTTTAAAATAAGCTTGTCTAGTTTTATAGAGTAGCCGAAGCGCTCTGGTCTTAAGGTCATGACCCTTTAGCTTACAAAAAAATACAAAAATATATATAGTTTGTACCCGAGAGACCTCGATTTTGTTTCTCTACCTTAACTTCGTTTTATTCTTACTACTCCCTTGAGTTGTCACTGTTATGTTGTTTTTTTTTGTCTCGTTTTTTCCCTTTAAAATTTCCTTTTCATCAATTTCTTTGCACACACCATTATATTTAAAAAAAAATACGGAAAAACTATAAAATTCATACGTCTAACGAAATCAACAATCGTCAATAATAGAAAGAATTTTATTAGAAAATTTTTATAGCATTTTGGAATTGAGTGAAATTTGACAGTTGGCTGGAAAAGATGTGCATGCATAGAATGTAACGATAGCATACCAGGTGTTACAGAGTCGTAAAATTTTACTAGTATGTGCGTGTCAACTTAAAATTCAATACTCAAATATATACTACCAAAAGGGGATGAAAAAAGACGGGGAAAAAAAAATTTTAAAAAAAGAAAAGTATTAACTGTCAAATGGTATATCGTCCAGTGCGGGCGCGGAAAGATGCCACTCATAAATCTTGGTATACGACCTTGTGAGACCGCGACAACGCCTCGTAAATTTTAGCTGACCATTTCGTATTGTCCCCTGTGGTGTCGTGGTTTCTTGTCCAACACAGCTGGACAATTTTATTTTTTTTACTATTTTTTACTAGCCATATTTCTATTCGTTTATTTGGCATCCGTAAAATCATCAAAGTGGATGAATTAATTTTCATTGAATTAATAATTTACTACATAAAAAGAAAAACTTTATTTTTATTTTTTTATTCTTGCAAATAAATATGATTGAAAATGCTATCATTTTTATTAAATAAGTTCTTCACTTTCTTTTCAGTTACATGAAATTAAATTTATCACTGTTAGTTGATTTGAGTGAAGTGTTTTTTTTTTTTATATTTTTTTCATTTCAGTAAAATATCCCATTAAAAAGTTTTGAAGATTCTTTGCGCTTCTGACACAATTTTAATTGAGCCTCTTGAAAAAATTATCTTATATATTTTTTTACAATTTTTCAAATTGAAAACTTTTCAAAGAATAAAATAAATATTAGAATGAATGGATTCGTAGTTCAGTACTTAATTTTATATCTTCCCTTTAACTTTGAAATTGTTTAGATTTTCTTAAACTTTTTCTGCTATGAATCTTTCGTTTTTATTTTTTATTCCATGAATGAGCTCTGAATTGATTCACTTTATGTAGAAAATAAGGGAAAATGTCAGTTGAAATAACGATCACCAAAAAAATCAACATTGTATCTTCTTAAAAAATTACCAAGACTTTTTACATGATTTTTTTTTGCTCTTTTACTAAATAAATATTTTATTTCTGTATATACATGTATCTCTTACTCTTTTTTCTTCAGTTGAATTTCAAACAGTGTTGTATTTCATTGCCAGAAAAAAAACAAAATTAAAAGAAAACACCCACAGTATACGTAAAATACGACTACGCATCTGAACTTTTGTGAAAATCTCCAAAACTTATTTTCCCTCTACTGAGCATTTTCACCATGCAAAATAGAAGAAATTATACTGTTTTTTTTTTCCTTTGAGATCTTGGATGTTTCACCCTCTTTTTTCAGTTAGTATTCTCTTTTTTTCTGTTTATAATTTGACACATAATTTACAGCTAAATTTTACAGCTGAATTAATTTCACAAAGAATCTAAATACATTTTGAAAATTTATTTTTATTTATTTTTCAAGAATTTCTTTAGTATACAGTTAAAATCAAATTTTCAATTTTTCATATACTCATTTTTCTTCTCAATAAAACGGACGTTCTAAATCAATACACGACGTGAATACAGTACAATCTCTTTTACTCAATCACCATAAAAATATATTTTTTTTCGAATTTTATTCTAGTAAAATCCTTGAATTTCTATAACACCATCTCTCATTTAAAATAAAATAAATCATTTCCTATCAGTGTCCATAGATTTCCGTTAAAATTATCAAACATAAATTACATATTTATTACCCTGTTTCATTTGAAAAAAAAAAAACAAACAAATACTATTATAAAACTAAAAATTCATTGCAATAAATGTTTTCGTTTAAAAAGTTTACTGGATTGGCACATGGTATCCGTGTATGGATTTTATGATCAAGTACCGGAAATCGAGAGTATTTGACTATTTTTATAATGCCGGATATATGGTTCAGTCGTCCAAAGTAATGAATAAATTGTTATAATTATTTTAAAATACTATTGATGAGAACAAGTCAATAATAAAATAATTATAATAAATAAAACTTTGCTTTGTTATTGAATAATAATTTAATTTTCTATTTTCTTTTTTCTTAATTATTTATCGAATAAATATTTAATTAAAATAAAGTTCCGTTTATGTGATGAAAAAATGTGGTTATTTCTTTGCAAAACTTTGATTCCATCTATAAGAGAAATAATTACCTCAAGGGTACACATGAATAGTTAAATTCGTGTGAAATTTTAAATTAATGATGAGAGGTAGTTTGTAGATTAATTAATCTACATCCGTTGCAGGAACATGATAAAAAGCCACATAAGTATTTTTATTTTTTTGTCCTTTTAATCTCTGCATTAATTTATTTAGAGGCACATTTATAGTTTGTGCACAGTTTGAGATGAGGTTCACATTAACATTTCATTACAAACTTTAAACTTGTAATGATTCGCGTAGTTGTGGTTTTATTTTGTTATCCGCATATATTGCTGTTGTTATGGGATATACCCACCTGTCGTCAATGGGTTTTCTCGACTATAATTTTTCTTTCATGGTTAGATAGCCATTCAACATGCAAGATTCTGATTCTTATAGTTGCACTCACGCTTCCACACCCTCACCATGTAATATACGCAAATGAGACGGCGCAAATTGTCATATTGAAAAAATATATATCAACTTGTCACGCAATCATGAAGTATAAAAATAATATACACGCCTTGAATAAAAAAAATTACATTATTATCAAAATAATATATAATTATTTAGTGATATATTCATTTGACATACGTGCAACAGATTAAAATTTAAAGAACAAAATTATCCTTTCTTTTATCTGCAGTAATTTTAATTTTTAATAAATCAATTTTGTAAATTATTAGAATATAATATTATATTTATTTAGCGATAATCTTTTTTATGTCATAAACACACCACAATCACCCCAATAATTGTCCACTAATGTGTTATTTAATTAAAGATTCAAGGATTTCTTTCTTTTTTTTTTCAATTTCAATTTCAATATTTTATCCACGGGGTAATTAAGCTGAAGCTTGGTTAATGTTATTTACGACATAAGAACATTCTCTGGATATTGTTGAACTGTATACATGATCAGATACAAAAGCAATAGAAAACATTTAAGGGTGGGTACAGAGAGGGGAAAATATCCAGGACAAAGGGAAAACTTTACTTGTCAACATAAATCGAGCAAACGCCGAACCAGGAGCTCATCATCGATGCTCGTATATATATTTTCCGAAATAAAAAAAAAAACAAAAAAAAAATACATAGGGGGATGATTGGGGGGTGAAAATAGGAGAAAAGCTTTGTCATTCGCGTGATCCACGCGTGTGTATGTCACTTGGAACCCCGTTGATTTTGACCATATTTTTTTCTTTCATTTTTTTTCTATTTCATTTCCTTCCTTTTTCACATAAAACACCAAGTTTTGACCAAATTTTTTTTAATCCACCCTGTGATGTGCTTGTTTCTGCACTGAACCAAAAGATTGCCAGAGGCAAAAATGAAAAAATTATTAGCGCTTATTACGCGTGGATAAAAGACTTTATATATATACATGGAAATTTTATCCTCAGAAAATGAAAGAAAAAAATAAAAATGAATGAAAGGAAAATATAGTAAAAAAAAAATCAAACAAGGGAAAAAGGACCTTTAGTATTCTCTGGTGAATTTGATATTAAGAAGACTCTGATGTTCACTTTTAATGAGCATTATTGTGGCATTTTATGATGTGGTGCTTTGATGCCTCTGAGTGTATATTATACACCATCCACTGTTATATTACAAACTTGTATATACTACTATACATATAGTCTATTTTATAACATAAAATTCACATGATAATATTGCTGCTAATTTTTTCCTTACAAATCATCACACTTAAAGCTTATTCACCCACTCACACACTCATATCTGTCTTCAGTTTTTTTGCTTATACTTTTTTATAGATACATTATTTTTTCTTTTTTTTCGCTGTTTTTTTTTGAGTGTTTTGACAGTAAAAAATGCTTAGTAAAAATAATAATAAAGTAAAATATGAGTCAAATCCATGTTATTAGAACAATTTACATTTTTTGAGGCTTCAAAATGCCTGAGTAAAATTTTTTGCATTCTTTAATTTATTATTTCTATTGAATTTTATTATATTTCATATAATATTTATGAAATCTGTAGAATTTTATTAAAACTATTATTTATAGTAACATTTGAGAAATTAATGCAAGAATTACGATGTGGTTGTTGAAATCCGGAATTATGATAGAAAAAAACAGGCCAGCGAACTCATGATTGTATATCACATGTGTGGACACGTGAATCATTTGGCAAAACGCAAAATAAATGAGTAAGTGTATATAGTACTCGTGTGTATACGTATAAATATAGCAAGTCCAACTGAAATGGGCAAGGCCAGTGACATGTGTCAAAGCTGTACGAACAGCTGTAAGCCTCTTCTATATACATTTTTTTTTTGTTCTCATTGAAATAATCGTTGTTTGAAAAATGAACAAAAATATAAAATAAAATAAATAGGAAAAGAAAAAAAATAAAATAAAACAAGACAGTCATTATACAGTTATATTTGTCAAAATTTTAATATAGATTTTATATTTAAGTCTCTTGAAATTTTCCCAGTTTGTCATTTATGTTATTTTTCACGCGTTTTTATTTTTATTCATGATTTTGACAAGCATTTAACTACGCAGTTATTTATGTAATGTGAATAAATTTGCAAAAGCTATAAAATCATTGATGAGAATCAAGTAAAATTTCTTCTTTGTCATTTATGATCAACAAATCTTAAAAATTCATCATCATTATTATCCTGAAAAATCAAAATATCAAAAAGAACATTATAAAAGAATAACGAGATAAAATAAAATAATGAAAAATATAAAAAACTTGATGCACATATACAATGGTCTTGTTGATTCAGTAGGTGCAATAATTTTTCCAACTGTTTCCTAAAACTTTTTGTATCATATTTTTTCATTTTTACAATACAACACTTTTCTTTTGTAAAATAAATAAAACTCGAGTTCGTGGTTAAAAGTTTTACTCTTTTTTTCTTTTACTAACAGACATTCGTGGCATTAAGAATGTCTATATTTTTTAGTATGACTTGAAATAAATTCGCGTTATAAACAATAAAAAAATAATTAAATAAATCAACTTTAATTATAGACAAACTCATTTTTATTTACAAAATTCAAAGAAGACTTGTTATTTCACTTGCACTTGGTTGTCATGACTGCTTTTTATGAATTTTTTTTAAATGCACAGTACATAAAATATCAACATGATTTCTCATCCAGTAGTGTCATGGTTTTGTCCCCGAAAATTTAAATGAAACAACAAAGATCAAATGAATATACGAAATCGTAATAAAAACAAATTTTCAACGAGCAGAAAAAATTTGAATTGTTCATGTATTACAATGAAATAAATTAATCATATACCGAGTGTGTGATGACGAGCACATTTTCGTACATGTTAAGCAAAAAAAAAAACTGGGTTGGCGCCGATAAAAAATAGATTTATATATATTCACAATATTTTCGTAGCAATATATATCTTAACGCAGACGACTCCTCCATTGTCAGTGTGTAATTTCGCGCCTCGAAAAATAAAAACTAAAAAAAAAAAAACAACCAAAATATACAATCATTACTTTTGCCTAGTATTCGTCTTAAAATTTTTAAGCTCCTTGATGGCCACGGGTGTGCACAACACCGTAAATTCTTCTAGAACGTTAAAAAAAAATGAACAACTAATTTTTTTTATAAAAAATATCATGTAAGAATGAAAAACTCGAGGATTGAGAGACACAATGAGGATACTTACAACGACGTAAATGGGTTTAAGAGCTTTCTTTCTTGTAAATAAATGGAGATGGCTCTTAAAATACAAGTAAAATTCATGGATTTAAATGACAAAAAAATAATAAAAAGATGTATAAGCTCAAAGTAAAGAAAAAAATTTTTTCTCAGAAACATTATTATTTTTTATTATTATTTTTAAAGGAAATAATAATGATTATCTACATAAATTTTAAATAAAATTCTTTTAGTAACTCAATTTGTCTTTTTATGCACAAAATAATTATTAATTTTTTTATTAAATAGAATTTAATATTCTTTCATGAAATTTGTTGAAAAAAATAGCAGAATTTTTTTTTTTCTATATTAGATTATTAATAATTTTTAAATCATAAAATTTGCTTGTTAAAAAATAAAGCTACTGGCTATATTTGATGAATAATCAGTTTGCAAAAAGCTGGGAAAAAAACATGATCATAAATAATGTTTATGTGGCCATTGTTGTCGCAAATACAATTAACATCAAGAAGGGATGATTATTTTCCATGTGCCAATGTATATAAATAAATGCCTCACACCCTTATTCTCAAATCGCATGCATATAAAAATTTTTATTTTATTATTTTGAATGAAAAATATCATCGTCATTCCCTTATTCACACCCTCGATTTCAAATCAATCGTCAAAGTCATGCTTCGTCATCGAACAAGTGGTCACATTATCCTTCTTAAAATCATTTACCATCTCGCGTATCAATACAATATATAATATCACCAATATAATAGACCAAATGGGTCTTGTAAATTTCTTATTGTCCACAAAAATTCATACAATACTTACAGGGGTAAATAAATATAAAATCATGACTTTTTATAATTTACTATATCACTCTATGCTTATTTTCATATATTCAATAACATTTATAATTTAGACCCATTAAAAAATATTTAAATATAAATAAATATAATAATGATATAAATTTGCAAGTAATATTTCCGTATATAAAAAACACTTCATGAATAATTTATGATAATATTTTTGATGAATATTTACAAATCAATACGCGATCAAGAGGACGAACAGAATATGCTCTTATCATTCGTGCATATAAATCCAAAAGATTTTCAACGTGTTGTATAGTTAAAATGAATTGAAATGAACAAGTACGTCTATGTATAAAATATACCATCAGCAATTGAATACATATGGGTATACATATATTTATTCTGGGATCTCAATTCGATTGTAAAAGCAACACAATGCACCCTCGAGGGCTCTGAAGGATCCATTGCATTACGTTCGTGACGATTATCTCGGTACAATCCCTCGTATATATACGCTCTCTTTTTTTTTTTTTATTTTTTTGTTTCGTTTCATCACTTTTCTAGCATCTTTTTTATCTATCAAACTATACATTCGTTCTGCACCGGTAGCTAATAATAGAAAAATGTGCAAGAGATTTGTAATTCGTGACGAAACGTTAAACAAAAAAAAAAGCATCACAATACTTTTCCAATTCTATTATGAATTTTATGTATCATAAAAATAAAGAACGGAATAATTGAAATATAATATTATATCAAAATTAATTATTATTTTGCTTTCCTTTTTATAATTTATTGATTATTTAATTCTCTTTTGAATGCTCGTTATTTTTAATGATGAACGAAATAATTGTTGTTAGCCAGGTGTTTTATATTACGACTACTGGTTTAATAAACATGTATAGTAATATTTCCGATCATATCATTTTCATTTACAAAGGATGGCTTATACATGAAAACCGTTTCCCTAAAATAATTTAAATGATTACAATAAAATTGTGGTCGAATAGTGAGCAATAATGAAGCTACACAAATGTTATTGAATTATGGACAATACTGCTTTCATGATGGTCAAGCAGGTGTAATAATTTTATTCAACATTTATTGAGCCATTAAGCCATAGCTAAAAATAAAATCACATTCATCAATTGTATGAGTACTATTTTTCCATAAATGACACGCAATACGCAGGTGATAATTTTATAAACAAAAAAAATTTATTTCCATTACCTGATGAATTTAAAAACTTTATGATTATTTTTTTAAATTAATTTCTCAATTTAATATTATGAATGTTTTATTATTTGTGTATATAAAGTAAAATTTTACGTCATCAATTCGAAAGCTATTAATTTTTATGTGTGTAATTTAAATAATTATCAATCTGCCCTTTATTTTGAACATAATTATTACTAATGAGTAATTTTATTTCATTTTTTGTTGTTTCATGACAACAAAAAATTAGCTGTATTGTTAATGAATTTAAAGTTGGAATAAGCAATTGTAAGATATTGCAAATGAGTATATATTATATACTGAATGACAGATGAAAAATAAAAAAAGAATTTATTAAATGACGCAATGAATTAAATACGCCGGTTGAATATAATGAAGTTGTCGTGAATTAAAATTTAACGATCAATCCACACTGTGTTTTATTCATATTTTCTCAACCCATCAAATTATCTGAAATTGACTCGCCATCTTCATCGGTAGTTTGTGTTCAACGACGATAGACCATTAAATTCATAATCCAATGCAGAATTAGTTGACTGACTGGAACGTGAAATGATTGACCTGAGGCTGTTCATTACTCTTCACCCAAAATGAAAACCAACTCACCTTAATTCTTCCTAATTAAAGAGTTTGGCAATTAATATATAATGAGCCCAATGATTCTTTATTTGAATGTGACTGAAGGTTTTTTTTTTTTCTTCTTTCAAAAGAAATATCAAATGAATTAATGAAAAAAAAAGATATCCATCAAGAGAATAAAAATAATTTTTTCTTATTTTTCTTTTGATAATAAAAAATAAAAAGAAGTAATGATAATATAAAAATTGAAAAATAAAAAAAAATACTTAAATGAAATATATATACAAACAAAACAGTGTATTTTACTTGGAATTTCATCATCAATCTTCGACTTGTCAGAGAAGACGACAACGATTCGCGTATATATATATCCAACATGTATTTTATATACATATTTATAAATAGAACGTACGGAAAATAATTTCAAGTTGAAAAAGAAAATGATATTTCTCAACAAAATTGTCTTACCCAAGATAAAAAAAAAATTTTTATAAAGTATTAAAATCGACAATCTTATAATGCTTTTTCTTCTCTTTCATCTTGGATTATATTTTTCAGATATAATCAAACATTTACATTTTCTTTCATGCTTCATGCTATTAAAGTATGCTGTGTAATATTTTTTCTGACAATAATATCGAGTTATTTAACTACTCAGTATCATTTTCTTATTTTTTTCATTTTTAAAGACATTTTATTTTCTTTTCATTTATACAATCTCGTTCTATATAATATAAAGAAGCTTTGGAGATAATCTAGATTTGAAAATAGAAAAGGAATCACATGAAGGTGGCACCTTGGTTGACGATGACAATACTAACCGTTGACACTGCCAGCCACACTCTTTTTTTTTTTTTATTTCTTTTTTATATAAATACATTTTTTTTTATATGGTACATAACCGGCTTGCTTTGCTTAGATGTCCCTGTGGTCTCTTCATCTTCATCCCCTGTTTTGTAGCTTCATCTCGTACTACCACCATCACCCTGATGTCGTAAGACACTCCTACAACAAGACCAAATGAATAACTTGAATGGTATCCAACATTGCTTGGACTTNNNTATTTTTTATTTTACCCAACATCTTGGCTGGAGCCATGCATGAGCACAAAATCTTGTGCGATCCCATTGAATAGCACTGTATCTTAAGGGTCTTGAGTTTCAATGCATCTTTCACTACAGAATGAACCAAAAAAAATCGAGATATTTCTTCCACAACTACGTCCTTACAGTACACACGCTCAAATTGCTTCTGTCAATGTGAAAAATATGAAAAAAACTATAAAGAAAAGAAAAAAGTAAACAAAATTGAAGATGATAAACGAATGGCTAAGGGTTATCAAAGCTGATTTTTTTTCCTTAATATTTACGTTCTTTTATTGAAATAAAAAATGAGTGTACCAAACATTGTTATGGTTCGTTTCATGTATTTACTGTCAAAGAAAACTTTCTTATTGGTTACCGAATGACAAATACATATTTTATACTCACAAAATTCCCATTGAATAACAGCTTTGTATTTTTATATTATCAAACAATAGTAAATTGGTAATAGTTGAATTTTTTTCAAGACAAAGAGAAATATATTCAATGTAATAATACAATTTGCTACTTAATGCCGATCCAAAATAATACGTATCCAAAACAAAAGCAAAAAACGCAATTCTGTTATACACAGTGAATACAGAAAAAAAAATGAGTAATTCGATAAGAAAAGGGACTCTAGAGAGAACAAACCAAACAGAAAAAAAAAACTAGGCGCTCCTGTGGCTACAAGGGAATGACCACCTGATAGTCGTTACGAGATCACGATCCTTGAGTGGCATACGAATATAAAAAATAAAAAAATAAAACAAACAAACATTACAACATTTAGTATGAGAAATAACCAGCTCAGCACAGTCCACTAAATGTTTTCCATTAGGTAACATCATGTAAGATTATTTTTCTCGTTTTTTTTTTATTTCAATTCGACTAAAACTGAAAAACAATAAACTTCCCAGTGATTAATTATTTATGATTGCTACTACGCACGCACACATTTATAAAATAAGACATCAAATGTTGATTCGTGAATAAAAAACAATAAATCATCCGAGGCAATGTAATGATCCAAGTCGGTCATCCGTGGCACACACTCGTGACATCTGCTTTATGACAAAAAAAAAAAAAAAACCCCATTTCAAAATAGTTAAAAACTCATTTTCCAAGTGGAATATAAAGTACATTGTATTGGTTAAAAATTTCTTTTCATACATGATTTTTTATTTTTATTTTTTATTTTCCATTCTCTGCATAAGCATTCGGGGATGTATAAGATATCACAATTTGGACAGACCTCGCACACCCGACGTTTCCATAAACTCGTAATAAATCATAAAAGCGCAGGAAAAAATTTAAAATAAACAAAAAAAAGAAAAAAGTAGAAAAGTGCTTTGTCGAGGAGACAACTTTACATATCATCTGTCTACTTTTTTCCGGATTATCCAACTTGGGTCAAAAAATAAAAATGATAAAAAAAATATAATAACAAACAAGCCACTAAATTTATAATACACATCATATTTATTCAGCACGGAAAAAAAAGTAATGGAATTTTTTAAAAATAGTGGGTATATCACTAAAAAAGAAAAACAAAATTATATCACATATTTTTTTTTGATATATCTATCTAATTTGAATGATTTTCTCACGGAGAAAACAAAGTAGCACATAATGAAGTTTTAAAAAACAAGCATTAAAATATATTTGAAATGAAAATATGAAATTTAGAGTGTAAGAGAAGTTATCATCTTTTGATAATCATTAAATTTGGTATTGTTAAACTTTCACGTATCCATGAACATGTACTCTGAACAAACGTGAGTATGAATGTTGTTCATCACTCGGTTATTCCAGGGATTCCATGCATAGTATAGAGCAACTACCCCGCAAACATTTACGAGTTATAAAGCCGGTGTGGAAAGTCATTATTTCTGAGCTCAGTGTGGTGAGATCCTCGACTGTTTGATTTAAAGAGCAAAATTTTAGTGTGTACATGGATACTATGCATAAGATATAATAAAAGCGACAGGAATATTGCAGATGTATATATGTATTACAGAAATTCAGCGGAATGAATATCTCGGGGTAATGGAATGATATTTACCAAGTTCGCTCATTTTGGAATCATATGAAATAGTTCTTGCTCCATCATTGTTTTTTTTCATAGCTTAAAAGTTCAAAACTACTATAGCATATGCTTGGTCAACCACTGGATGACATGTGTACTTAACTTTTTTTTTTTTTCATTAAAATTTATATATGTGTTTGTGTGTTTTTATATATTGAATTTAAGCAGGTCATACATACTCGTGACCAGTCAAGTTTTTCCATGTTTTTTTTTATTATATACTAAAGTTGGTTTGCAAATCCACGTGGCTCAACTATATAGTACCAAGTTGTTTTGAACTATCCACATTTTCTATTCATTTTTTTTTTACATTGTTTACAAAATCTGGACGCTATTATCACGATTAAACTGTCGACGAAATTTGAACTCTCCTATTTTTAAAGTGCAGGTATACAATTCGAGAAATTCTGACTTTCAACAATTTGTGAGTTTTTTTTTTTTCTTTATACCTTTTTTTTATTACTCATGTTCTTCAGAAAGAATTTTGTTCCCCTAGTTTTTTATTATGTTTCTTTTTTCTTCAATTTTTTTATATAAGAAAACGAGACACGGTAAAAAGTTTGGCAGCTGAGCCACGGATTCAGTGTTTTTGTCCGGGTTCATTGAACGCTTTAATGCGTACAGTATGTTACATCGAATGTCTTTGAAAATATCATGAGAAGAGTTAGATTCACATTAAAGCCTCACAAATTTCGTTCTATATATTTATTCTATAAATTTATGCATTCATTCGTCTTTTGTTGATTGTTTATTTCGAATAGCATACTCATAAATTATCATCCTGCATCAACAAATGCATTTTGTATATTCTATCTATATAAATACAATATTTAACTACTATATATTTATTTGATACAAGTATATGCGGGTCACGATCATTCAAGTGTGCCAATATGTTGTTCAAACAAACCACCGTCCTAATTTCCTGAATTTCATGTTTGCCACTAAAACTTCACCCAGAATAGACATCTGGCCTTCGCAACAACAAAACAAAAAATCATTTATGAACTTTGAATCATATCGCCAGGGAGATGAAAAACACTCGCATAAAATAAATCATATATATATTGTATCGATTAGATCCTCATATATACACCGACACAATATAAAGGAAAAAGAATATCCTTGAGTAAATGAATAACTAAACAGAAAATAAATCTGTGGCTTTATTCTGGATTAATTCCTTTAATGCACACACAGCATTATTTATGTTTCATAATAAAACTTTTATTATTATTTTCAAAGGTAATCTTAATTTACTCTCGTTAAATTCAACTAATATTTTAATACTACCCATCAGTATAAATTTTCATCAAATAATATTAATCAATTTCAATAAAGTTTTTAAATTTATATCAAACAAAAATAAGACTATTTGACGAAAAAGAAAAACCCAATTTTCACTAGTAGGTCAAATTGAGATCAGAAGTAGAAGAAAAAAGTAACGAGTATTACGTTAGGTTGCCCCAATAACAATAAAAGCCTCTAATCTTCAAGAACCAAGTCTTTTTTTTTTTTTACTTTTTTCTTCTTTCCATTTTATATATATTTTTTCCTAGTCACCCCGATAAAGCGATATCCTTCTTTTCCGCGTTCTACACTCGTTCTATACTCTTGACGCAAATCCTCTCGAAGCAGCTCCAAGGGTCCATGTGGACTTGTACACCCAAACACACATATTTTTATGTACATTATATATAAGAATGGCACACATGTACAAATATCAGCGTATATATATTACGTGGATTAAGTCGGGGGTTGATATGACATTCAAAAGAGACAGTGAAATGAAATGACACGAGATCGAAGAGCCTATAGAAATTTATGAAATAGAAGTTTAATAATTGCTTTGGCGTTCGTAATATACTGTATGTGACAGTGTCAGCTGTTCTTTTATTACGATTATACACTTCTTGCCGCGAAATAAATGTTTGTCTATTGGCTTTGAATTTTTTCATAATATATAACTCTCAATGAAATGGTCAACTCATATGAATATAATAATATACTGTATTATTCAATTCATATAAATATATAAATTATAGACATATGGTAAAGCAATGAAAAATATAAGAGGTCAGAATATCATCAATTCACATCCCCTCTTATGTACACACGTGACAATATTAATCCAAAATAATGAAAATAATTAATTTCACTTCAAAAGTAAATGCATATTTTTATTTTGCAAATAAAAAGTGATGATAAAAACATTTTTTTTTTGTTTTTTTTAAAGCTAGAATTATGCTATAGCATATTGAAATTAATATATTTGAATTTAAAAGTAATTGGAATGTTAGAAAATCAGATTGCGGAATTTTTCTTTTTCCCCTTTGACTCATTCAACAGATGGAATTTAATTAAGAGATTATTAACAATCTAATGAGGTACAAAAAATACGGAAAAAAAAGATGAGGTATTATTTTATTTAATAAAAAAATACCGTCAATATATGTATTGTTAAACTATTTAAATGAGAAATTAATAATGTAAAATCATTGAACTTAATTTATTGAAGCTAGTAAATTTTATTTTAAAGATGATTGAACATTGAGTGAAATATATGTCCAGATAATTTCTACTATAATATAATTTATATGATTATATTCTAATTATTATGCAATAGGTTAATGAAGAGATTCTCTTTGTATATTTACATTGTTAATTTATATAGCATAATTTAATTATGTAACCATGACAAATAAAATCTCATTCAATTCAAAAGTATTTAATCATCGTTATATCACTCTTTTTAATGACTGTTCTGATTTTTGTTAATTCAACTAAAAGCAAATGATTAATCGCCTATGTAATTAAAAAACATGTGAATTTCAAGGTTGTAAAATAATTTTTATCAAATATAACATGAGAAATTTGTTGCTTTAGCGCCCCTTTCGTTTTCGATATTTGAAAAATAAATGGATATTTTGACTCACCAGTTATTCCTGAATGAATAAAAAAGAAAAAAAAACATCAAAAGGGGAATAGCACAATAAAAAGATAAAAAAAAAAGGCAAAAAAGCGAAAGAAAAATAAATGATACCGCGAAACGAATTGGCGTGGTTTAAATTAAGGGGAGGTTGATTATTTCCAATATAGCAAAATCGTAATGTGACCATTCGAAATGTCAATGTTCCCAGGAATTGAGAGGTGCCACCGAGATGACACGTGTTCACCAGTGGCACGCGGCTCACCCCAAAGTTTGTTAACACACGTGACCACCTCATTGTGTATCAAAAGTAAAAAAAAATTTAGAGACGCAATTTTTGACAAGGGTGACAAACACCTCCAACCAACAAGTAGTTATAAAAAAAAAATTAAATAAATAAAAAAACTCAATTTTTTTTAATATATAAGAAGGGAAATTTTTTTGATACATCAACCCCCTTGTAACTATCATCGTATTGGAAAAATACATTTTTAAATTTTATTGTATATAACAAGGGATTTGAAGTCTTATATCTTTTAAATCTTATTCTCGATACTTTTGACGACAAAATATTGCGTTTGAAACACTTGAAACCTGTCGATCAATCAGGATAATGACACGTAAGCAAAATGCATATTTTACTGTGATATTTTTTATTTATTATCTCATAGTAAAATCTGCCCTATTTACTTACTGCATATTTAAGTTGAATAACACAAGTATGTAAATGATTTTTTTATCCAGTCAAAAACTATTGAAAGTATTTTTTTTCTATTATATTTTTTTTTCTTAATTTAAAATGATAAAGACATACATGTATAAACTATGTATGCTGAGACACATAGATAAAATGAAAGGGTGGGATTGATATTCAACAGTGGGCGTGATAAGAGAAAATAATATAAAATCTTGATAAACGACGCGTGAAAAGGCGGACTAGAGTGAAAATACGTGATCGATGAGAATCTAACGCAGTCCCAACGGTTGTTCCCCGGTTAAAGTTATGTAAATTTCGTACCAAGTGCAAAAAAAAAGTATAATTTTTTTCTTTTTACTCCAGATAGTGTATATAATATATATATTTTTTTTTATTTTACAGTGTATTGTCGCCCGGGGAGTCTGTAGTCCTGCCAGCTCACGATGGTTAAGTGGAGATACTATTCAGCAAAGGTAAGAAAAAAAATTGAATAAAATAGTTGATTCTTAATACATCGTAAAGAAAATACATAAAAATAAATAACATCAAGTTTTAACTGGCGTCATTCGGTAAATTATCCATATTAATAAATTTTAATCACCCCATTTATAGTCTCTGCAACGAGAACTACCTTAAAAACTTTTTACATTACTCTTATACCATTTTTCTTTTAATAAAATTCGATAAAAAATAAAATAAAAATTATAATTATTATATTCATAAAAAAAATATCAAGATTTATAGCAATATGAATTCACATTGAATAAAAAAAATCAGGCAGGAGAATAAGTGTACGCTCACACTGAATTTATTGTGCGTATACCAGGCAATCGAGAAGATATGATTTACAAGGGAGATAACCACATGAACGTTATTATATCTGAGCATCCCTCTCTTATTATATAGTGCGATCTTAATGATATGTGTGATATAAATTAAATCGCTACCGTTTCAGAAATATCCAAGATCCCTATTATCACACTGACATTAACCGCACGAATATTTTAAAAATATAAAAAAATAATTCCATCATCGAATAATCCAAATATTTATCGTACAATATTTTCATTAATTAAAAATTTAGGATTAATTTAAGTTGATTTTAAAAAAAGCTACTATTCAATTGTGAGATTATTATATTCAATCGAACTTAGCATTTAGTTATTTCACTTTTGACTTATCATAATATATTTTATTCCAAGTTAGTTTCATTATTCCACATAACTGAATCTACTTCTCTCAGAAGACCAAACATTTAAGTCACATAAAATCTATTTTTACGGCTCTCATGATTTCTTTTCCCTTCACAATAACTCCCTCACAATCATGACCACATTTCGCCAACAAGACATACTTTTTTTTTTTTCTTTTCAATCTATATGCTCTATGTGCAAATACATTCATAATAAAAGAAAAAATGATAATAATAATTTAAGACTCGAAACGAATCTCTGTATAATACAGACCCTCTTGACAAGATCAAATAAAGTTTGATTTCAGCGTCGACTCATGAAGATAATTTTTTTTTTTTCCGTAGTAATAATCTCACTGGAATCAACATTTGGTTGATTCCAGTTGAGCAGTCATCATTCCGAAACGAATCTTTGGTAATTTTTATTTCACCCTCTATCAGCTCAGAGGCTGACACATAATTATATAAATGATCAACCGAACATTCATAAATATATATATCATAATCATGAAAACTTGAATGATATAATTATATATAAATGACACATTTAATTATTCACATTCAATCAATGAAAGTCCTCTTTAAATTAATGAATTTATACAAACAGTTTTTTATTTTTTTTCGAGTAAATTTACGAGAAATTAAAGCTAATAATGAAACAAAAAAAAAAAAGGCATGAGATATGACTGAATAATTTATATTCAATTAATAATTCTGGAGTAATTTTTATATATAATTGTAATCATATGAAGCTCATCCATGAATTATACTCAGCATGAATTGTAGAGACGCAGTATTTCATTAAGACATATATATTTATGTCCCATTGAAGTTTCAAGTTAAGTAATGAAGTGGTACGTTGTAAAACATCTACATCAGCCTACGTGCATGTCCTCGAAACACCAGACAATTTTTTACCTGAAAAGAAAAAAGAATTCATTTTATTAGTAGTAAAAAAGGAACATTTAAAAGATCTATATGCACTCAACATTAATCAGATATTTCCTAGATCATATCACGTGGATAAACGACTTTGGCAACAAATATATTTGCATATTTTCATTCGGTAAAAAGAAAAAAAATAACAAATCGATAAATAATATTGAGGGTAAACTTTACATTTATTATGATAAAAATAATAAAATAATATTAAATAAGATTATTGCAATACATCAGTATAGGTCAAAATAAATATGTAGTTTTATTTGAGTATATTTATGCATTTAATTTTCACATTGATACCACTCTATTGAGTTATATGATAAATTATATTTAAGAGGACACAAAATTCTCGTATTATGCATGCCCACACAATTATAATTTCAACGCCCATTTGCTATGACAAACAGCTGATAAATCACCACAGCCACACAAATATTTATACGCTTGTGAATACTGTAATACATGTTTTAACACTTTAAGATTCAGATCAAAAATTTTATAATAATAATTACTCCAATAAGTAATCCATTAAATAAAAAAAAAAAAAAATCATATCAGTATGATTGAGGGCAAAATTTATTATCTTTACAACATGCTAAAAAATTCTACATATAAAGAAAATAATTTCTTTATGTAAAAACTCTTTCGTTATGTAGAATTTATTTTCTTCATGTTCAAAAATCAAAATTTCAAACGGCTGACACTGTTTCCCGACGTTTCATAGCATTTTAAGTAAATTAAGACCTTTTGTTGATGATAAATTAATAATTGTAAACAAGTTGTTAACAATAACGCCCAGAAGTTTATACTGAATCATTCAACCAATTTAAAATCAATAGTTTGAAGTATATTCAATTGATCATTCTTTAACCTGCACCTGCCAACTTTGAAAAATCAATTTATCGCTTTCTTACATTCAACTATTCCTTTTCAATTATTATTAAAAAAAAGAAAAAAAAAAAAATATACAACTACACTCTTATACACATCAGCGGTATTCTTTATGAATTTCTCCAAAGAACCAATGTCTTTATTTATTATAGTTTTTTTTTATTTAATTTTTCTTTTTTTTTTTCTCTCTATTTTCTTTAACTTGTGTGTTAACATTTTACAAGTTCAATAGACTTACGGCTATCATCCTAACTTCCATTAAAAAAAATGAGAAAAAAAAAAAAAATTGAAACAACTCTATTCACGTTGGCCTTATAAATTTTCCAGTTAGTTGAATGTTGGACACATAGAAATAAGATGAAATTACTAATACACATGTAATATATATTTATATATAAATAAAACGATGTATCGAAAAGTTTGTGATGGATTTAGCACTGGCGAAAGATTAACGTTCATGAATTACAGTGGTGGTTAGTTGTTGGTTGCACTTGTGTGTACACATATACCTGGTAGACAATGATTATTGATTGTAGATTCTGATCGGTAGACACACACATGAGATATATCTTTCTACATGCTCTCGCGCGTGACCGATTCTCACGCATATCAATTACTCGCTTGACTTGTGATCATATCCACATACTTATCGTATTCCACTCCTTATTTGTTAAGTGAAATTCATCTTTTTTAGTTATTCATCAAGATAATTTATTAAATAACACGTAATCATGAGAGATTTTTTTTTTTTTTTTTTCCAATCACTATCTACAAAAAATAATACTATTTATTCAATGAAAATAAATGAAAAAATATTTATATTATATTATCAATTTATCTCATGAATATTCAAATCTATACAATATCTAACTTGACATTTTTGAATTTCAATTTGAATGTTAATTTATATTTATTTTTTTTCATTCGATGTAAATAAAGTGGCGCCAAATGTCAGTATGACTTTTCGATTATGTTGGCGTTTGAATTATTATTTCAGTCGTATTATCATAATACTGTTATTGGCAAATAACAAAAATATCTTTCAATTGTCTATATAATTTGTTTTTTATTTTCTGTATAATATATATTACTTTACGCACAATGAATAAGTTATATATATTATAATTCTATTTGACCAAAAACTTTCACAAATATAATTTAAAACTTTTTTAACAATAATGATAGTATACTATATATTTCCTAGACTTATATTAAATTTAAAATGATCACACAATCAAATAGTTGAAATACGTATTTTCACATATACGTCACAACCCTTGTCACCTTAAAATCCTTTTATCTGTTTGAGTTTAACATATACACACGACGAATACATTTAGCAAAGTCCGAACAATTTTCACATAAATACCCCTAACCGCAGATCCAGAGATTAGACCCTCCAATGATATGTCTTCCATCTTTTGTTCAAAAATTCCAGTATACAAAGACTGAAGATGGTCCCTTTGATTTTTTATTTTTCCTATTATTGTTATTATTATATTTTTTTTTCCTGAGACACTTTCAAAATATTACTGGAGTGCAAAATCTCAGGTCAACCTTGAATGTCCACGGCACGTATCTCATCTGTCGAGCATGACATATACGTATATATATAAAAAAAAAACCCAAAAAGATGGACATGATGATCCACGTGAACAGGAAGGATTTTAAAAGGATTTGTTCAAAGAGAGGGTCTCAAAGAAAATGTCACTTTTAAAGGGTGCTAAGTATGTAGCGCCCTTGACCATTATCGTGTATTTTTTTTTTTACCCTTGATGTCTACATCCTTAACGTAAACATGACTTTTTTCTTTTTGTCAAATATATACGAATGGATTTAAAATACTTTTGATATTTTCGGTGGTTTGAAAAAAAAAATAAGCTGATATGTAGGGATTCTTACGAGACCATATTTAAATCAATTTCTCATGTGAACTTTAATATATATATTATTTATATAAAAGAAGCTTTTGTTTTGTACGGAATATACGTGAGTTTTTTATTTATTTATTTTTATATATTTCTAGCTATGGTTTTAGCAAATATTTATGATTTCTTAAGTCTCACGCATCCGATTACGATGTGAACATCGATTTGAGGATCAACTTTTTGTACCTTCAAATGGTAAATTCAACATACTCCTGCACTCTGTTTGATTTTAAGGTTTATACAGTAGAATTTCATACAATACACATTTGAAATTCAAAGACAGGGATTTCCGTGGAAAAATAATAAAAAAAATTCAGTAAATCAGTATCAACCCCTATGCCGACTTTCGACCTCTCCCCTAAATTTATTTTGTAAAAAAACTATGTTCACGTTCATCATAACAAAAAAAAAATTCAGAGCTTCAAATGACATGGCATGAATTGTGCAAAAGCTATATGATCAACAGAGGTTGCTTTGTAGATTTTCTTTTTTCTCTCTTTCGTTCATTTTAGCTTTGCTAAATAATCAGGAAATTCTTTATCTAAAATATGTCAAACAATTTTTACGTTTCCATCCTCCAACTCTCTTTGATCCAGTCCTTGATTTTTTTTTCCCTCTTATTATAGAGTTTGTTTTAATATTCACTCTTTATTTGTTTTATTATATTTTTTCCAACTGGACATAACCCTTCGAATTTGAATACAACACAGAGCTATGTTTTCAAATATTCATGGTCTTTTACCCTTGAAAAATTCTATCCATTGAAACAATTTGAATAATGAGTTTTATAAAAAATTGGCATTTTAATAAAATCAATATATTTTTAAACACATGAATGATAATTTATCTATACATATTTCATAGTGATAGCGTAGAAATATTTAGTATACATATCGTCGAGATATAAAATCCCTGGAGAAAATTAAAAAAAGAAAAAAACTATGTCACGATTTTCACAATATCTCAAATCGAAATGATAAAATAATAAATATCAAATAGTGTAGTACGTGGTAGAAATAAATACCAAAAGGGTGTAATACCATCAGAATGAACCAGTGCACACCTATAAACTTGCGATTCGTATAACTCGTGACGGATGATCACGAATAGGGTTTGGACAGGACTTCTACAATACACAAGCGGATCCCCTAGGATTTCGAACGAGATTGATGCGTTATGGGATGTGATCACAACAAGCCATGCATCGTCAATGACGCCATTGGAAGTTAGCATCACTTTGTTAGTTCACTGGTTTATTTTCCTTTATAATAAACAACATTTCATCAAACTGTATACAATAGCTATATAACTCTATGAAATTTAAACTATGTTTTGAACGTCAAATGTTTATCCATGTATCGGTTTGCATTATCAAATGGCTTTTGAAAGCATCTTAAAATATATACATATGTATGACGGAAGAATTGAAGAGAAACATCCTCTTATCACTTCTATGTATGGCATAAAATCTTGTACACCCTAGAACACGATAACATGCTAAATTTCCAGCTCGTTTGTTGATTTTTTCTGCACCATAGATTATTAATATGTCGTTCTATCATGTTATCATTTGCATTCAAATAGTCTTTTATTTTTATTATTTATTTTTGGGTCTCATCAAATGTGATGAGAGGAAATGGAAAAATAAAACGATTCTTGCATGGATAATCATTTTGAAAAATGATATGCGGTATAATGCCATAACTAGAAAATATGTTTTTAAAAAAAATCCCTGGGTCATATCATAACAAAAAATTTGAATGACATGTGAGTAATGTTTGTAGCTGATAATTGGGTTCATTTCTTCAGCATGTTGTTATTCGTGTAATTTTTCAAATGTTAAAAATAACATAGCTGTCATGTTAAATTGAGTGAAATAAATTTTTTCATGAAAAGAAAAAAAACCAAGTAATCAGCTGTTGTTTTAGTCGGTAAAAAAAAAATCACAAATTATAATAAATAATAATATTTGATAATCATAATTTATAATAGAGCAGCGATAATTTTTTATATGTAAAATAATTGAAATAAAATTAAAAATAAATTAACAAACTAAAACAGATGAATGTCGTGACAGAGTTAAATGTATTTTTAAATTTAAAGTTGCTGCACGGGTTGCGTTGCATTAACTTGTTAATTAAAGACACACGGATCTATTCACTTCAGTAGCTAAGATAATTTTTTTTTTTTTTTTTTTTAACCATAATAATTTTAAAACTTACATAATAATAAAAATCAATGAATTCTGTTTCACATAAATTTTGAAAAAAAAAAAAAACTATATAACATAAAATTGCATATAGAGGAAGTTTATTTCAACAGAAGTTAATGTAACATCTGGCCGAAAGGCAAATGTCACCCCCGTTTTTATTCTCTTTCTCTTTTAGTTTGTCGTATATATATATGTATGTATAACTACCTCATAAACTACGGATAGAATTAAAAAGAAAAAATGATGTGCTGATAAACTCAACGAGTGCCATTAGGTCATATAGAGCCAATAGAAAAAATAAAAACCATTTTCAATGGTCATTCAGTTATTCCGGATATTAACACATAGAACAAAGTTCACTCAACAAGCTTTCATGATACAAAGTTGCGGTGAAAAATAATGACAGTGTGTATATGTTCGACAAAAAAGGGCACAATTGTTAGAACAGTTGGGATTCGGTTTCAATAGTCTACTGATTACTATCGTAGTGGGTAGAAAAGTCAGTTTGACTGCAGTTTTTGGATTAGTTTATCAAAAAGTTGAAGGACCGTAAAAAAACAGGGGGCCAGGGGGGTTCAATTTTTCATTGAATTCAGAAAGGGAAAGTTTTTATCAGCTGGATTATTATGCATTCCATTTACAAACTTGCATTTAAACAAAATTTAAATAAATAAAAATTAATTAATTATTTATTCAAATGAAAAAAAATTTAATTTAATTATTTTTTTATCGGTATATTTGATGAATAAAAATTCAAACTACGTTGTCATTTTGTATTACATTTAAACAAAAGAAAATAATTAATTAATTATTGAATCAAAAACATTTAAAACTTAAATAAATACAATTTTATTTTGTATATTTTATGATGAATTTAAAATTAAAAATAAAAACAAACAATATAATTGTCTCTGCGACTCGACTTCTGTTGACTTTTTCACTGCTTTTATTCATAATTCTGTTAAATACCAGCTCAAGATATTCTTTTTCATCATTTTTTTTATATTATATTTACTATAACAAGGCATGTAATTACAAACGCTTGTGAATTGGATATTTCGACAAAGAACCAACCCTTTGCTTTTTTTTTTTGTAAACTCGTGGCCCTTTAATTTGAATTATTATATGAAATTTTCTTCTTAACTCATCTGAATTCCCTTGCCAATTAAGAAAAAGACGAATTACCATTCGAGTGTATATTAAGAAAATGGTGACACATCACGATATGTACTTAATGAGATAGATTTTTATCAAATAAAGGTGGCGATAATCGTTATATTCACACGCAAGTTATAATCATTTTATTATTGACTAGATTTTATTTTTTCAAAAATTATAATTACGAAAGTGTATTTAATTCAATTTTAATAATTATAAAGTCTTTGAATTTTTGACTTTATTAGATATGAAAAGATTTTAACTAAGTTGAAAATAAACTGAGAGCATTTACGTGCTTAACATGCAAACACGACTTAATATATAAAATGTATATATATATATGTGTTAACGTAATTCAAACGGCATGCAATTGCTACTACTTTTCATTTAGATGAGTGCAAAAGCACGAACTTTAATAAAATATAAAATGAGATACATTACAAGATGATGTAGTTAGGATATGTATATGTTTATAATAAAATAAGAAATAAAAAAGTATAAAAAATAAAAAGAGGTAGTAACGAAAGACATGATCATGAGCTCTGACATTACTGCGTGACATGTCGCTACATGTCAGCATCAATGTAATTTACCATCAGTGTTAAGTCAAAAAAACAAAGTCGGATATCGTTCACATCAAACTGAAATATATATATACCAAAGATATACACATAACGATCGATAAATTCTTAGTGAATACGCAACACTGGGACAACATAATAACGTGATGTATATCGCGCTACGGAAATTCGTTGTCACAATTCATGAGTTGATGCTGCTATTAATTTATCCTCCATATACCATTTAGCTACCATAAAAAAAACAAAAAAAAAATAAATAAACTTCATAAAGAATGATAATACATCTTCATTTATCGAAATCTCTTCAACGTCGGTATTTTTCAATTTTTATTTTAAGTTACAGACAGTAAAAATAGATAAATATTTATATCATTAATTTTTTATCTTTAAATTTTTAAATCATTTACGCAATTATAAATACTATATAATACATATAAACAGATAGTAATATGAAAAATTCAAGATACAAACACAATGAAATTACATTAATTCAGAATTGTAATTGTCAATTTGGTAAATGTTGTATTTAGTTCGTGTTTAGATAAATAAATATGTTATTTACCGTAAATTGTCTTGGTAAATGTACTTTGAAATAGAAACAAACAGATGAGGGTGTACGTTTATTTTCTATTATATATACAGAAATCAGTGTCACGTACAAGTACAACTACTGTTTATAGCAACAACTAGTAAAGATTCTCTTTTAGTCTCATTCGTTGATCTCGATCTTAGTTGTACTTGTCCACGGGATACAGCATGTTATATATATGCAATATAAGTTTTATCTTTAACTTCATATATGGAGGGTTTAATACTATATTCTGTCCAACTCGATATCTTTCGACCAACTGGATTTACACCGGTAAATGTAACCCGATATTTTAAAACATTAAATTCGAATGCATTTTAACCCGTTAAGGTGAATCTTTAAGAGCACATCTCGTTTGCATGATTAAATATATAAAAGTATATTATAAATATATGGAGCAATATAATTCCATTTGCTACCTGTATATATTTGACATTTAATTATACATGCGCGTGACCAGTAATAAAATTAATTTGTATTTATAATTCATCGAAAAATTAATAATTAAATTACAGCTATAGTTTTTAAACTAGCTAAAAAAGAAGGGAAAGAAAATTACTGAATCGAAGTATATATACACTTAAACTTGCACCCCCTTATTTTCAAATTTTATATATACGTTTCATTCTGAAAATAACGATACACAAGGGAAAATGTATAGGCCTTTGCTGAATTAAAAGTCGCCTGAATTAATTTTCCACACTACATTCAGAGTTCTTAAGAAGACGACGGTGCCGCGATGTTATCTGAGACACGATGTGAATTCAGAATGAATATACTTGCTCAAACATTTTGTACTCATGCAAAAAGAAACTGTTTCTATTCATCTAGAATTTATTATAAGTAAATAATTCAAATAAAGAATACTCAAATATTCTTAAAATTATCATATCATTTACATTGTCGTATCATATGCCGACACATGAAATCGATGGTATCCACACATATCCTAAATCCATATAAGAAAAACCACGATTTTCTTTTTTCGCTTTTTTTTATTAAAAAAAAATATATAGAGTTTCCAGTGAAGCGAAAAACTGAACATCTCAGTCGATCGTTATTTTTTTTATTTATTTGTTCCCCAATAATGCCACCCCTTGATTTTTCTTATTCTTTTTACGAATAAAATTGAAATCCCAACAGCACGTACAGAATTAAATGACTCCCACGAGGGATAAGCCGCGAAATGTTTGTGCCCCCTGGGCGCGTGACACGCGTACATACTGAATGGATGGGTTTCCGTTTTCCCATATATATATATACTCATTTGCGAATGCATTTTGTCCAGCACCAACAAATCACATTGTTATATATATCCTTTCAAATATCATGAAAACAGATACTTATCCTGCCTCAGGTTTCGATAAATCCCAACAATATACACAAGCACGTACTAATTATCAAGTAAAGTAGTCAGAAAATAATGTATTATATTTCATTTAAATGTATTTATATACAAATACATTATAATTCACATGTATAAGTATATTATAATGAATTTATTTCCAAAGAAAAAAATATGAAAAGTTTAAATCAAATGATAATATTTTACTTACAAACATTATTATTTATTGTCTGTCATTTTGTCAAGTTTTATTTTTCATTTTATTCAGATAAAATAATACATTGATGGAAAGTAAATTTTTTCTGTCATGTTCATGTAGGAAGTTTTGAACTCACTAATATGCAAAACCCCTCAGTGGTTTATTTTTTTTTTCGAATATTGAAGTCTCGAAGATATTCAGGGCATTTTTTCGATGTGATCGTGACAGCTGACGGAGGCCATTATAGAACTGACAATCGATATTAAAATGATATTCAAAGATATTTCGTTTTTACAACTTTCAACTGAAAGTGACAAGTGTTTTTTTTTTTTTTTTTTATTCTATTATTTGGCGTCAGAAAAAAATTATTGAAATAGAAAAAATCATCAAATAAAAACGAGTTATATAATTTATATAAAAAAAAAAATTATTATTAATTTTCTTAAGAATTTGTTGCCTTGAAATTGTTCATTTTTTTTTCTTTTTTTTAATTTTATGAAGTTTAAAATATTTCACAGTTGTATAAAACAAGCTGAAAACAAACCATCAAAATAGTTCTTGAGAATCGGTTGCTGCTTATGAATAATAAAACAAACCAACAAAGTGCTACTGAGCGACAAATTACTTTTCACGAATAAATACACAGACTGTTTTGTTAACCCTTTTCGTGTACATAAGAATAAGCAAGAAAACAAATTGAGATAAAACATAAGTCTCTAGAGAAAGTTTTACTTCTCTGGTACATCTGAGGTATTATTACTTTTAAAATAATTCATTATATTTTTTTGTTTAATTTTTTACCTTCGAGAGACAGCAAAATATTATACTATTATTTTTTTGGTTGTAAATAAAGTATTTTTCAATTATCTAAAAAACCATCTTATAAAATAAATGATATAAATTCCCATAATAAATTTCGACTGAATAAAAATTGAAACCAAATAATAAAATTTCATAAATTAATATCATTTTTTATCTTTATATTTTCTCGATAACTGAAAAAGAAAAATAGTGAGAAAGTAAAAATAAAAAAGCTTAGTTGATAAATTTGATGGAAGAGGTAATCTTAAGAATAAAAAACAAAATTGATGAGCTGCAATAACTATTTTGTTTGCAAACATAAAGCAATGAATGAGACAAATAAAAAAAAAAAACCACACAATGTGAAATAAATGTGATAGAATAAAGTATAAAAATTGACTACATGTGCGTTTTTATATATAAAAATATAATATGATTTCAATTTTTTTATTTTTTATCTTTGCCAATTCTGGTCAATCACCCGATCAAAGTATCTATGCTACTTTTTTTCTGCTGTTAAAAAACGTGATTTCAATTGGAATTGGCAAAAATATAAGAGTATGAAAGGATTGCAGCGAAATAAAAAAATATACGTTTTATATAAACAACATCAACACTGTGATCGTAAAGTATTCTCGTCCAGTTATTTTTTTTTAGTCATCCCAGTGATACCCTGACGCCATGCAAAAATATTCCCTCGTGTATTATTGGATACTGTGTGATTTTTCACTGTCATACAGCTAAAATGAAAAATTCTATGAAAATATGCACACAACGGGGTAACAACAATCATCGATAAAATTGTAAAATAAATGTATAGCTGTTTAAATCGTCACATTTTAATATACGCAAATTGATTGTCTATAGTGAAACCATGGATAAAAAATATACACAAAGAAACAACGAGTGCCCTCGTTATTTTACTATTATGGCGAACTTCCAATAGACTGTATAATGCGAAATCGTTCGTAAAAACATTCTTTATCTACTATCTCATTATTCGTCTGTTCTTTGAACATCTCTATATGTTTGTACACTGACAAATTTCTACTTCTATTGAATTATTTTTTATTCTCCGTACATTGAAATGTACTAAGCTTTTTTTGTTTTTTTTTTTTTAAAAACAATTCAACTTGTTCTATTAAACTTTTCATTTACCAGTATTTTTCTGTTATATTTATTTGATAAAGTTTGCGAAAGAAAATAGAATAAAAAATTTCAGCTTTTAACAAACTATCAAACCTCAACATTTGCACTTTACTTTGTAAATATATGTAGACCCTATATAAACATGGTGACGCTAATTAATAAATCATAAAATAGCCCATGTTATTTTGGACGGTCAACATTTAGACATATAATTCACGAAAATTTTATAAACTCGCTGTAGCATGATAATTTTGTTGATCGTTAAAAATTAAATGGATGTCAGCAACAATTGAGCTATATTTAAAAAATGTATTATCAAGTAATTTAATTATCCTTATTTGTCATTAAAGTATATCAGCTGTAAATTTAAAATATAGAGTGTCACGTAAAAACAATAATAATGTTTTTAATATTCTAAAAACATTAAAGATTTATATATAGTAAATTAAAATAGATAGGTTTTATAAAAATTTAAAAAATTTTGCACAATATTTATCTCGCGCAAAAAAGATTTATTGTTCTCTTTTCAACAAAACACCAGACATTAATATAAATTGCCATTCGTAATTGAATCTATTCAAGATTGATATTTCTACTTGAATGTTTTTTTTTTTTTTTTCGTTACTCACGCCCTGTAAAAGTGAGGAAAAAATAGAAAAAAAATGAAAATAGAGTATGTAGCACAGTATTATATACGTACTACTGTACAGTCAAGATAAACGAGGTCTGTCCGCAACTACAAAGCACATAGGTATAGGGGGAATATTCACGAGAGTCATTTGCACAACTGGCAGGCATCATTACCGGCTTTTACTTTTTCGCGAGAATCGACAAATTTCAAAAGCGAAAAGAGGGTGCTAAGTGCCCACAGCGGATATGTTGTAGAGTGAGTGGCAGAGGTGGTTGTTAGGGTGGGACGAATGACGGAAGAATTGAACGTTGAAGTTTGAGTATTGCAGACGAAAAAAAAAGAAAAAAAAAAAGTTGAGAGGTGACAAATACAACCCCCCTTGGTGATTCAATTCGATACAATCAGAGAGTAGATTTCCGCGCTTTCAAAATATATTGCTCTCATATCATCAAACGAAAGAGGGAGACATCAGTGTGTACATATACTATGTATTCCTGCCCTTCTGCATTTTCTCTTTTCCCTTAATAAAACTAGAGTGTTGATCGTGTTATCCAAGATATTTACCAATCGTTTTCCCTTCTACAATGCCCACCTCGACTATCACCAACAACATTCCACCCCCTGATGTATTTGATATTATCTGATTTTTTATTTGCTTTTTTTTTTTTTTTGTTTCCTATTTATTATTTATGGTTAACCATCAGGCACACTGAAGCTCTGATTGATACAGCTAAAAAAAAACAGCCCTCTCGAATTGTAGTGTCAAGCTAGTACAACATTCAAAAAAAATCTTGTCGGCATTTTCATTACTTATTTCTGGGGAAAATTATGTAATTTTTCTTTTTTTTTTATTGCATACATGTCGATTTGATTTGTTCTCTAGTAGTAATTGCAGACACATGTGCATAGTGAGTAATATGATTTTTTTTTTCTATAAAAAACAGGGAATAAAAAAGTTCTACATGTATTTATGTTTGGTAATAATAAATTTGGGATCGCTAAAAAAAATGGTGAATTATAGTCGAAAGTTGGACACTAAAATTTTAATGGAAATTGAAAACTCAATTTAATCGGAGTTGAAAGTCCTTGAATATACACGAGAGTCAGACTCTCTCTCTGTGTTTTTGATTGAGAGTTTTTTACTTTAATTTTCTTGATTTTTTGCAACAGTATAAAGATAAAACATGATCGAAACCAGGATTTCCGAAGATTATTTTGAAAATAAAAAAATGAATACAAGACAAATGATAGCTAAGATAAATTCTTTTATATGAAAAAAGCAAGGAAAAAAAATTAAATTCACTCGCCAAATCAATTTAGAAAGAAACAAGAAAGCTTAGTAAAGAGGGTTTTTAAAATTTCTTATATAAAATCCACGACCAAATACCATTCCCAGATGACCCTTCGTAAAAATAATAATAAAAAAAAAAAAGTCCAAGTATGCAGGTTGCCTCACGTTTGTCTACTAAAACACCTCGTTTCAACACAATCAGCTGAGTGGATTCTTTGAAATTTTTTCTATATATCAGACCCGGACTCTTTTTATTTTTTTTATTTTGACCATCATCGAGGGTCCAAGCTGTACACTTGTACAGTTGAATTTAAGAGTAGAAAAGAAAAACGTGTTGAAAGTCTTCAAGCCATTCAGAAAGAATATCATTCGCAGACGTAGCAGTATCAAAACCTTCCTGAATGGCGCCAGCTGGTAGTTTTACTTTGTTTTATTTTTTCTATTTTTTGCACAGACGGAATAGGACAATTGAAATTATAGTGAAAAACAAACCGCAAGTCGTGCACACAATTGTAGCTTCTTGTTATATGCAAGTAAAAAGTGAGCTACTCGTATTGTGTTTTCGCTGTCTAAATGAAAATAAAAAAAAAGTATTGATCCAGTAAAAACTTAAATTTCAACAGTATATGGTTTTGTACTTGAAAAAGCATGTTCGTAACTTGAAACGCTTTACTAAACTATTACAATTTATTTTGTTTTAAAAACTGACAGAAATAAACAATGGCTGTTTGTCTCGTGACAAAGGTCACACTGTCCATGAAAAAAGCTCTTGACTTTGTTTATAAAAATTTAAATAAAAAGCTCAGCAATTTATCAAAAAAATTAAACTTCTATATCAAAACTTTTCATACTGATAATCTATAATAGACACCAGGTCTATAATTATTATCAAGGCTGGCTCCTGTAGAGTTGGTTAAACAAGCTTGAAGGGTTATAGGCAAAGGTTTACACGATGACGACCACGTTGTGAACGAGCTTATTTACCCCAGGAATTAAAAATCCCTTCATGGTGGAGTAAAGTCGAAAGGCTCCATTGGTCCATGAACCACCAAAGAACATTCCCCTTATAAAGCAGCCGGTATAAAACGCGTTTACTATCTACTTTTTCTCTTTAACTTATCGTCACTTATTGTCGCTTCCTCTCACATTTACGAAGCAACTGAATCATGATTAGTTTCACTCTTGGAGTCTCGTCCACGCTCTGTCGACTTCACCTGCCCTTTGGGGATATGATGGCCAATGCAAAAAAAAAACAGAGAGATAGACAGAAAAGGATGAAAAAAAAATTGAAAGGATATCTCCGCTCACCCCAAGGGAGATCAATGAAAAAATAAAAAAATATTATAAAAAAAATCGAGATAAAAAATCCCAATAGATTGCGTGTAGCTGGGTAAAGTAGAACCGGGTAAAATGAGGGAAACTTTGGGGATCGCATCAGGATGTGTGGGAGTGAAAAGTGATAATTGGGGCCACTTCCGTTTTACACGATCTGCTTGAGGCAGGCAACTGAATAGGGATATTAGATATTACACATGTGGTATTTATGTTTTGAATTTTTTTTTCCTTTTAATTTTGTCTGTAGAAGTTATGTATTGGGTGTTAACTTGGTATAATAGAAAATTTATTACTTTTCAACATGACGATGTGTAGGAGTAATTGAAAAACTGTGAAACAAGTTTGTATTATATTATAATTCTATATACAATGTTCATTTGAATAAATTATGCGTAACTTTGAAATAATTAAAATCAAAACTAATTTATATCTCGAAACAATTCAACAGTAATTCTACAACATAAATGCTCAGCCATGCATTACCTCTATGCTCGGTTATTCAAGCATTTTCTCATTCAATAGAAATGCAAAATTACACTGTATTAAAGAAAATATTTTCTTCCATTAAATACTAGAGATAAAATAATAATATCCAACGAAATAAAAAATTTTAATTGTTGAAAATTATCAAAATAAAGTATTTAAAATTTTATTTTATTTTATTGTTTTTCAACATTTTATATTTTCTTTTTTTTTTTTATTGGAAAATATATCGATAAAAATCAAGTAAATACATAGAGCAAAGTAGTGAATTCACTAAATTCAACTTTAGTACAAAAAAAAAAATAAATAAATAAATAAAATAAATCACAATGTGGCCGATAAAATGTTTGTGAAAAAAAAAAAATACGAATTGTGCCTGAAATAAATAACTGCTATACGGATAGACTCAATAGAGGGCAAAGAGAGATTCGAGGGAGAGAAAAAGGAAGCTAAACAGTAAGGGGATCCACGGTCAAACGTAGGTTATGAATTACAGCTAGGAAAATGAAAAAGGAAGACAAACATATACAGACCACCAACAGAGCCTGTATATCGAATTTAGGGCATATAGCCCTCTTAAAATAAAGTCGCCAAAAAACTTTCACCGGAAATTTACTTTCCATCATCTCACCCTTTTCCTTTTTTTTTTTTGGTTGATCACCACTCGCTTTGTCGCAAAATCATAGTTGAGTCCGTCATCATTTACTATCAATTTTGTATTTATAACTTGATATTTTTTTTATATTTTCTCATTACGATTGAACAAAAAAAAATCTAGTCAATTGACGTAACTAAAATAAAATAAAATCATACATTGAATACTAATAATGACACTAAAATTTTTCTCTCCATGTTTACATAAAATTTTTTCAACTGTTAATTAGTTAGTCGATAAAATATGAAAAGACCAAAAAAGGGAAGCTCATCAAATAAAACTAAATATCATTCAGTTGGTATATGCCATATTTGAAAATTTAAAGTGCTATTAATCAAACCTGCAAGTATTTAGTTTGCTGGAGTTGGAAAAATGCAAATATTTGTACACAATTATAAATTTAATTTAGTTATATTAAAGTAAATAAAAGTTATGATCAAACCAACTAATTTATTGGTACCAATAACACACTTTTTAGAATGATAATATTCATCAAAATGACCCCTGATCTATGATGTACATACACAAGAGTCAAATAATGAAAAAATTAATAAATAAATAATAATCGGTGGCTTTGAGTTTATTAGCAACCTTCAATGTGTCTTGGTGGGTTAACGGTCTCAAAACGATACTTTTGTTTCCGGCAAATATGGTAGACGTGCCCCAATTTACTGTTGGTATACTCATAACGGGACATGCATACTCTGCAGGGGCTCTTATCTGATGGTGTTTCAGGTAAACCACAGGACGTCGTGAAAGCACAATTATTGACACAGTAGATCACTTTTAGTCATATACAGACAACACACCCTATCTTATAGTATATATGGTTTTCTGCGCATCCGTTGTAAATTGCATCCTTAAAGGGAATAATATTGCCCCCAAATCCACTATCATCCATGTGTGATCGTCCGGAAATGCTGACGTGGTCAGGACGTACAACTACCCTAACCGAAATAAGAAAAAAAGAAAAATCTCATCTCACTGGATGAAATGTCCAGCATAGAATGTCTTTTTCTTTTTTTTCTTCAGCAGTTTTTTGAAGTTTTCTTTTGGTTTTTTCTCTTATCCATATCTGTCTTATTGCCACAGGGGCTAACCGATCCCGGAAGGACCTCCTATCGTCATTCCGCACCGTTCAACCTTCCGTTCTCTTTCTATATATTCTTCGCGAAGAAACTCATCCTGAACTGAACCCTCTGGCGCCTAGCTTTTCACGGAATATAAATCATCGTTTCCTTGCTATACCTTGATCATAAATTGAAAGTATCTTACTTGTTTTCTATTTATATATTTATTATAAATACTATCTACTCTTGCTAAAGTTTTAAATTTTATTGTATTGATTATTGATGGTTGTCATTTTGCATTAATCATCAATTAAAAAGTAAATGTTATTAATTTTAAAAAATTCGACAAGATAACCGACTAAGATATCGATTAGGAAAGTAGGTGGATGTCAATTACTATGATATATATTTTATCGAAATAATCAATAAGATATAATTCCATACAAATTCTCCAAGACGCGAATTAAATAGATAAAACAATTTTTATGCATTTTAAAGCACTTATTGCGGACATTGATGAGTTGCAGAGAAGTGAAATGTTGACAAAGTTGTAAAATATAAGGTCAGAAAAGTGTACAGTGGCAAACAGTAGCACAGGTCTGTCAGAGGCAAAAGAATTAGTATCTTGTATCTGGCGAAGGGTGCTACAAATCATTTGGGGAGACTGTCAGACGTGTATATATATATAAGCTTACTTAAGCAAGAATGAGTGAGATAAATATACGAATATATACAAAGAGAATAAATATAAAAAAAACAAAATAAAATGAAATGAAAGAAACGAAAAAGAATCAAATGGGCGAGAGAAGACAACGACACACCGTTTGAAACTTAGTGTGGGTCATGTATAAACGCGTGTTCTCTCTCAAGTCATACGAAAGGATCAAAGCAAGCCGGTACCAAGAACGGTTAATGATATGCGATCTAGCGGGTCTTCGATGTTTTCAAGAAGCCAACACGAGAATGCCTTTGAGAAATTCAGCCATACTAAACTAAACATAGAGCCAAATACCTGAAAACAATTTCAACACCGTTTCTGATATCAATAAACTTCAATAATTTAAACTTTCCACTTGAAGCGCAATTCAACACCAACAAGCAAAAAAAGAAATAAAAAGAAGAAAAACGAAAGATAGAATTCAATTAAATTGACTAGTTGTATAAATGCGCAAAGAAAATCAAACTGATGATAAACTCACACAAAATTGAATAGCCCACTTATTTATGTACTTAGCAAGATGAAGATGTTATATAGTTTATGAATCCATCACTGATAAATGATAATATACTGCAGTATATACCACAAAATTCATGATTACAAAGCCTATTCAATTACTTGTTCGGGTTAGTTTAGGTTAGTGAGAATTATTGCCTACGGCTTCAGCCCAACATCAAAGTGCACTACAGCATTACACAAAGATCTTGCAAGATCTTACAAACTGACTTAGCATATATATATATTTCAGCAATGAGGGCTTTTAAAGGGTCGCTCTTCTGATGTATATTCATTATGCAATTTATTCGTACATAACTTGGGCTTCCTATTCATTAAAGTAGATTAAATAAAACTTAGACAAAAACCATATATGGTACTCAATCAATCAGATTGGTAAAATGAAAAAAAAATGCTCTGATATTTACATCATTGATGTTCAATCATGTATTATAATTACTTGCTCAAGACAAACAAGAAGCACACACATCTTATCTCTAGGAAATTGATTGGATGTAAGCCTGAGGCAATTAATTGTGTCAAAATCGATTTTGTCATATAAATAGATATATTGTTGTTTACTTACCATTTAATTGACCGATAATAACAGACCAAAGTAAACCACAGCATGAAGGTCTACATTTCTATACGATATGAGCTTCTAATCATATATTATTTTGAATAGAAAGACATTAAAAAAATTCAAACCCACCATCTGAAACATTTGAAAAGAAAAAAAAGTGTTAATTTATTTGAACTAGTTTTAAAGTAGAGTACTAAGTCGATCAACTATTAATACATATATGCAGCTGTGACTCATTTCGAGCTAAACTAAAAAATAATGAAGGAATAAATAATCATAAGAACATGAAATATTACAACTTGGTTTAATTTTTGTTTATCGTTTGAATCTTGAAGGTGATGAAGAAAAATTACAGCAGAAAATATATCTAACCTCTCGCGTATATATATCTCAATGTCTATACATATATACACAGGATCCTGAGGCAAACCCCACAAGGATTCTAAATCAGATCGCCTGCTGTGTGTTTTGCTTTTATATTACACCCACGCTATACCCTTACGATAAACTAAGGTACGCCTCCAAATGCAATCGAATATTAATCGTTGTGTGAAATATTAACGAACTTTACGAGGAAATTTCGCGATGCGAATATCTTTCAGGCTTACCTCAAGAACCAACGGTGAATACAACAGCTTGTTCTGTATATATCAAATAAATTCATTGCTCCTATATACAATTTTAAAAGAAATAATTCAGCAAATTCTTTTATGTTCATAAAAGCTTTGATACATAAAAATTTACGGTATTTATCTAGCATATTTTTATGATTATTTTTATTATCAAAATATAAAAAATGATCAAGTATACGACGCTCTGAATATCTTTGAACATTCATTAGAAAATTGATATTTTTTCATTGAATTTTCTTCAAGTTGTGATATGTGAAAATACTTGAACAAAGAAAAAAAATAATAATGTTTAAAAAAAAAAAGCTCTATCGTACCGAAAGGTAAATTTTCTCTGGAATCTTAAGTGTTCATGAGACTCTCGAAAAGACTATTCAAGTAAGCTTCTCTCTTGCTTGTTTTTATTTTATTTTCAAAAAATATTTCATCAGTATAGTAGTAGAAAGGCTTTTCACATAAAAGCCAAATTGATAGCAGCATCCTGGCTTTTTGGTATGTCTAAAACTAAAAATGGAGACTGTTACGAAGCAAAACACCGTAAGGATCTTGATAATGAAGATAATGCTTTCTTTCAACCACAACAAGGAAGGAAAAAGGAGAAAAAAAAATACCAAATGATAGTACTTTTGTATTATGAAAGTAATGTCTAATGATTTAACAATGAAGCTAAATTTTGTTTCTTTTTTTTTAACTTTAATGAGAAAATGATGATAAAGAATAGTTCATCAACATGATAAAATGTTAGGGTGGTAGCTTTTACTTGACGAATCTTTATTTTTATTATTTTTTCTTTTGCTATAATCTAAGAAACAAAGAGACCTGAGAATATTTTGATTGTACTTTCAGTCGGAAAGCTTCATTGTCAGTACTTTATCATAGTTCATTCTGTATCTTTTTCAATGTCTGCAATATACCCCTTTACTGAGTTGTTGTGTATAACGCTCCGTGACTCTATGACAAATCGTGTTCACCAAAAATTTTCCAAAACCTCTCTCTTCACCCCTTTGTGTATATAAAAGACCGGTTAAAATAACGCACCATTTTCTGTTCGATGATCCATCTTGTACCACGTTTAATTAAATATTCCCATTTAACATAATTAATAAATGCCTATCCCCGCCTTTTACTTATACACATCCATTAAAAATATAATAAAAAATATCTCTTTAATATCTAAAATGAATAAGAGAAAGTACATTCTCTTGTATATTTTGATTCGCTTTTCAAATGTTCCCCTTTGCTATCATTCACGACAGGTACTGTGTGTGCACGCAACCCCAACTTGATGCACATCACTTTGATACCTATTATGAAGCACGTCATGCAATAAAAATAATTGATTGTGATTAATTACATTACATTAATTTTAAGTCGTATAAAAAATCATTCTATTTATATATATAATATCGTCAATATTATTATTTTACAGCTGCAGCATGGTCGTGGATTTCATTTCAATGGTGTCAATGTAACGACTGAGGAACATCAATTTTTCAAAGGTACGTCATGTAAATTCATGAAGTTGTGAATATATAAATAAATCAATTTTATCAAACAATATATAGTTTATTTTAAAATAATTAAAAAAAATGTCATATGAAATAATTTTAATAGGTTTTTCTTTTTTATTATTTTTTCAAAATATTCTACATATTGTTTCATGAATTATTTATTTATTTTTGTTCTGAAGCAATAAGTACAATGTAAACTAAAAAAAAGACAAATTTATATACCAGTTATATCACGGAATCACTGCGTTGAATAATTTTATTATATTATGGTTGGACATGACAAAAGATGAAAATGATTTCCATCAACAATTAACAACATATCATGCATATTATCCATGAATAATGAGAAACAACAATAGGAATATTATACACGCTTTTATATTGCACATGTCGATATTCCCAAATCAATTTATTGGAATTCGGTAACCAGTTAAAAGCAATTTGAAGCATACATATTATACTCGATTAATTCTCACTCAAATATCAATACTAATTCGTGAAAAAAAAATAAAAATATACAAAATATAATATTTATTTATTATATAAACAAGTTTTTTTTTTTTTCAATTAATGAAATTTTATTCCGGCAAAATTTTTTGTTTAAAATTGTTAAAATATTTTCTCAATTATAGCGTCAGTTCTTTTTGAGGATAAAAAAATTAATTATGCAATTTTTTTCCTACCCCAATGTATAAATATATGTGTCTACATATTATGTGAATTTATAACGAAACAAGATCGAATGCGCCATATGGTTTGGTGATTGTATTTTTTTTTTTGCTTCACATCCTTCAAAATTTGGGCACCCAGGAAGTTCATTTTTCAAAATTGCCAATTTTGAATACATTATATCCTTGGTCGGTTACGCATTATCGATTCGAAATAATATACAAAATATATAGTGAATATCAGTTTCATATAAAGCCAAATATTGTTTCAATAAAATAATAATAAATATATAGTCCGTGCAAAGATGTGGGGATTCAGGAAACCATAAAGTATTTTCAAAGTTTTTCAGTAGAGAAAATCGTAATGGTCAGACGAATCAAGCTTGATCGTCTCGGTTTTCTAAAATTAATTGTTGGTGTATCCGGGGAAACAGGATCATTCTCGTATATTGAGTACATAGACAAACAAAGTGAATCTATCAATTATAGGATTTGTATGGCTACGCAATATCCGGAGTTCTCTCAACATAATAATTACTACAACTTTCCAACGAAAAACTTTTGTTTTTTTTCTTCAATCAAATATTTGTTCGGATGTTTTTTAACTGTTTATCACTATACCCTACAAATTTAATTAATTAAATTTAATATCATTTAATATAGAACAACTTTTTTAATTGTACTTTTTGTATTTAATTTTTTTTTTTTTTTTTGCAGATACATCAAAAGCATCAGCATCCAACGAATCAATAGCTGAGATATTTCAACAACCCAACCAATCATCTCGAGGATTTTCTTTTGCATAGTGGTGTCAGGTATGTTTATTTTATCATCTACTCTTTTCCCGATTTCAATCGAATTCACAATCTGCAACGTTGGCATTAGATACTCTGTTAGTACGACTAGTGAATAAAAGTAAGACCATAAAAAAACCCCCAATAACGCGACAGGTGAAATTTCGATTTGACAATTGAGAAAATGAATATGCGCGCGTGCTTGCAACATAAATATATTTTCATACTCCACATCAAAGCTCAATACCAAATGCAATACGAATTTTTTTTTCAATTTGTATTCACATTATATTCAATGATTTTATGTGACATTCAATTTTAGAATTATTATTTTATCAAATAATCGATCAAGCCTGCATGTAAAATGACAAGTCAACAGCATACCCGACGCTGTCGACAACTTACAATTTTTATTGGCATTTAAAAATAATGTCAGCAACTGTAACGTTTTGTGGTATTGAATTTAATTTAGTGAGTCGGTATTTATGCATTATTAACGCCTTCATGACTATTTGAGTGAAGTAGGCACTAGATGTGCATATAGGAAAATGTACTAAAAAGTTTTGAATAGAAAGGGATAATTATTAGCTAAATTGTAGGATATTCAATGAAGCATTTGTAATTATTTTATAATTATTATGAGAAAATTATAATCGCATCATTCGTCAACGAAAAAACGGAATAATAAATGACAAAAAAAACGTTGTCGAATTGTCTTCGCCACATCAAAGTGATTCGTATAAATCAGCTCAAAGTAATAACAATTTTGGCAACACGTGGCATTTGCACAGTAGAAAATAACAAAAGAAAAAAATATAATTTGTAAGTACAAAGCGGTAGATGAAAACTGCCAGGAGTACAAAGCATCACTTGAATCTCACTTGATATATGATTTTGCTCGTCGGTGCAAAGCAAGAATTTACGCGTGCGTAACCATAAAAATGAAGACAATATTCGTTTTTCTTTTTTATGTTTTAGTTTTTGATTTATTTTTCATTTTTTATGTATACCAGTATGGAAAAAGTTGGTACGATGAATTATATAGGTGAGAAATACTTTTTAGAAAACTGTCAATTTTTTTTCTTTTCACTTCAGTGATAAAACTAGTTAATGAGATTCAAAAAAAAATTTATTTCCTCAGTGTGAATGGTTAATGATTATGCCATAGTCCAATTTTAACTTTTTTTCCAGTCGGGCGAAACTTTGTAATCTGTTCTAATGGCAATTGCCCTTGAGGGATAGATTATTTTCATTCGTACTGAATCAAGAATACACTTCTTTTGAACCGAAATACAAAAGTATAAAATTATTAGTAAAATAATTTCAATCGTCTACCAAAAATACTGCACTCGCAATTTTTAATAAAAGTAAAATCTTAAAACATGAAAAAAACAGGAATAAAATACCAATAAATTCAGAATTTATCGATCGATTTTAATTTATTGTAGTAATAATTTCAAAATATTTGTAGCTCAATAAATATAAAAAATATGGATAGCGTAATACTGATAATAAAATGAATAAAATAAATTTTTAACTACGTTTTTAGTAATTTTATAAAAGTTTATTTGGTAGCCCTAAAGTGGGAGTCTATACCTGCAGGATACTATTTTTTAAACAGCTTTAACGGGACGTCATAAAGAAGTCACAAAAAAGCTCGAAAAGAAAAAAATAGTTTCTCACTTAAACGTTAATGACCTTACGCACCCTTCTTTTATTTTTTTTATTTAGCTTCAATCCATTAAGCACACTCTTCCAGCTTTAAAATCTACACATCTTAATTTCTTATCATAAAATATTTCTTCAAATTTTTCCAGAAACTTTTTATAGTCTTCTGTAATTAAAAATGTGCATAAATTACTGTAATCAAGCTTAAGTTGTTACTGGTATTTTCAATTTAAATAGCAGTAAATTAAAATTGTGGTCAAAATCACATCTATTTATGAGAAAATGATCGAAACATGTCTGACTATAATTTGTCGTTTCACTCGTACAAACTGAATAGCTACAGATACATAAGCATATATACCAAACTCAATAGCTTTTGATCACTTCTGTATATATACGTATCATATCAGGATACAGTTGGTTATGTAATATTGCTCAATTTCAAAATTCAATTCGTAATAATAACTACGATGCGTATCCTTACATCGTTAGAATCATTCGTGCGTTGAAAATTGAATGTCGATGAGTACAAATTGGCATCGGTCTATCAGTATTTCGATGCTGTTGGTGTGTATAATAATCTCTAATAGAGATGCATACAAACACGCATATTCAGTTGCATTTATACATTGTCTATACATACAGAATATTTGGATTTATAAACCACAGCTTCGTTTAATGAAAACAACAACACGAGTTGTAAATAGTTCTATATGATATGCAGACTAAAATTATTTGCATATAATGCATATTTATACGCGAAACATCTCTCTGACCAGTCGTTCATATTTTTTATTTTGATAAAAGCTCAAAACTATCGTAGTATCTATTTTCATTTGGATATCTGTTAGATCAGTCAAGTACCATCTGAAACTGACTCCAAGAAAATTTCATTAATTTCCCAAACACTGAGAAAACAATCTCACCAGAGAGAAAAAAGAAATAAAGTAATCAAATCGCTCCAAAAACTAATAAAATTGATCGAACATGATAAAATTAAGTAAATAGAGTAGTTTGAAAACATACGGAATTGACAGACCTCGGGTCGCACACTTTTGTTATTTTTTTTTTATTTTAATTGAAAATAATTTACAGATATATTGTTTAATGATAAGGGTATATAAGTGGTAAAATAAATATAGCTTTGTGTTGTTTTGAAATCTCATAAGCAGGGTTTAAATGCGTATATAATATGAGGATATATTTGTATAGTAATAGCGAAGAATAAGTCGAATTTCGATCAAGGGTAATTAAGGCAAAATGAAATTAACGGTTAAGGGACTATTGTAATATTTTACGTATATAATTGTATATGTGTTTGATAGAGTACCTCGAAATCTTTTCATATATATACCAAAAAGATATCCCAAAGTACATACATGTTATACTGTACATATAGAAAAGTTGGTACAACAAAAACGAGTGGCGAGCCATAGTGGTTAGGTCTAGGGTGGACTCAAGAGTAACGATATAAAAGGTTGAATCTCGTAGTATGAAGAGAGAAATGACCGAAGCGGAAGAATATAAGGGAGCCAAAAGCATATAGTGAAGGGCGGTGAGCGGGAAATGCAATTAGACCAAGACTGGTCAGTGGGATCATGGTGAAATGTTGAAAGACAAAAATATATGTTTAAACATGAATGAAAGAAAAAGAAGAATAAAAAAATATTCGCTCGATGGTCTTGAAATCAATGAAATTTTCTTTCACGACATTCTATTCCCAAGTTTATTTCATTTTCACTCTCTTATTGCTTCATTTTTACTTTTATTCTTTGCTGTTAGACACACTGAAAAAGATATCTCACTTTGGCACAGTCAGCATTTGCGAAATTACAAAACCCTCTAATCTGTTCATTGCAATGACTCCATAAGAGTTTCAGCTATTTTATTAATTTATTTTATTTTTTTTTTGCTTTTCGCACAGTAGTGAAGCAGATTTTTTAAATTTTTATTTATCATTCGATTTTAAATATTATAAAATGACTTTTTGATTATTTTGATGATTAAATGTTTTTTTTATATCTTTTTTGTTATTTTTTTATCGTTAAAAAAAAGTTTTTCAAAGAAAATTCAATTTCATTTCAATCAATTCGAATCAGAACATACTCTATTGAACTTTAGAGTTTTTCAATATAACACACATTGCAATCACCTTGGACCCAATGTGCATATCGTGGTAATCGTGAAATGGATCTTTTATACTCGGAGAATTCTTGTGAAAGAAAATATTTCGAGTTTGTATTTTTTATTTACTTTATCCAATTGCTTTGTAAAGTCAAAGTTGAAGTAAATTCATCATAAAAAATTTCATTTGCTAGTTCAGCTGAACTCATATGTTTTAATCAAATCCATTTTAAAGTTTTTCGAATAAAAAGATAGGAAAAAAAAATTTAAATAAGTAAATTTACTAATGAAAAAAAATTGGATTCAATTATTTTATATTTTTATTTTTTTTAATTTTTGATTAATCATCAAAATATCGTGGTGAACAACATTTCAGAAACCTTAATCCAACAGTAATCTTACTTTAATCCAAAGTAACCCTGAGTTGAATTTCAATCGATCTAGCTTTAAAAGTTTTGATCCAAGCTGTCGAGCCTTCAAAATCTTCAAGCCACTTCAACTCTATTTTTTTTTTTTCTTAATAAATATATCACTATAAATATTTGTACAAATAATATAATCATTTCATACAAATATTAATCTTACAAAATAATCAAAAGAAAAAACAGATGAAATTTAAAATAATGTCTGTAAAATTAAAACACAAAAAAAAACTTTATACTATTTTATTTTATACTTTTACAAAAAAATACTTGAAGTACCAGAGCTGGGGTGATATCTTGAAGAGCTTATCCTCACAATTCAGTAAAAAAATAAATAAAATAAAAATAACAACAACATCCGAATTCGATCCCTATTTGGTATTCAGCCAATCCAATTTTACTGAATATTGGATAAGTGTCGTTTGCGCTTTAAATCGTATCAATAACATTTTCAAAACTGTGTATATTCATATCTTGAACGAAACGCGCACCGTAATCTTCTATATTTGAGTTTAAAAAATAGCACATAAAATTATATCTTATTTTATTTTTTATTCATCAGTTTTCATTTCACTCACATTAGCACTGACAAATGATGATAAAAATTTTAAATTAAATCAACAAATCGTATATTTTTTTTTTCTATTTTTTGTATGTACTGTGGTACACCATTTTAAACTTGAATTCATTATATTATTATAAGATATATCACATCATATTATTCATCATACACTGCTACAAAGAATTTACATTGCCAGGGAAAAAAAAAATTTATATGTAGAGTTTGATGCTCAGTGGCTAAAAAGTAGTAGGCATTACGAAATGAAAAGAACCATGAAATGAGATATTATACTTTCCTATATTTATTTTTTGAATTATTGTATTTTTTTTTTTTCGTTATTTGTAACCATCAAAATAAGTAGCAGACTTATAATGAATATTATTTTTATTTTCATTTCAACAAAAAATATAATTTATTATTCAAGTACAATAATTTTATATGTATTGTATTGTATAATTTTTTTTTTTTCATTTAATTCTTGATAATACTTTTGTAAAAGAGAAAAAACCATTTCAAGTTTTATTTCACCTCGAATGATCAATAATCATAGAGCCAAATATCCATCTAAATTGAAAATGGAATTAATTTGAAAAAAAAAAATGTACTGAGCATTGAAATTGTACAAAAGCTAAAACCTATCAAAAAGTTACGACAAAGACCGCTTAAACTCTTGAATATAATGTATAACAGAAGGAAAAAAAAAAAAAAAAATGTTAAATGTTAAATTTTACACAACAGTTGGCTCATTTTTTTTCTCTTAATAGAGTAATGGTCCATTTATACTCGTTACCGTCGCATGAAAATTTGTATAAAATACCATCCTAAACTATAATAAAAATTTGGACCCTTAATACATACTTACCCAGTAATCGGAACGAATTTTATATTTTAAAATTAGAAATAATGATTTGGTTAAAAAATAGATAGAAAAAAAAAATATGTAAAATTTATAATTGTCTTTAGTTTTATAAATATATAAGGTTATTCACGATAAAAATGAAAAATAAAAAAAAATTCATTTCACCGCGGCTACATGAGATGAAAAAAGAAAAAGAAAAAAAGTTGAAAAAAATGAACACTGTAATGGATGTTTGGGGTAATGTGTTGGAGGCTCATAAAATTTGAGGGTAAAAAGGCCTCGGTGCGAATCGCACTATAACGCTCAATGTCCGATCGTAAATTACGCTCGGGTTGCGTAAACGAGAAGGGTTTTAAAGCGATTTAAAAGTAGTAGTGCTTCATTGACTTCAATACCTTTTATCCAGTAAAGTATATACAAAAACAATTTTTTTTTTTTCGATATTGAATAAAATTAAATTTCCATTATTATAAATACATCATTAACCCCACTAAATGTATTAATTAATAATTATTTAATAATGAAGAATTTAATCAATTTTAATATTATCATAAAATTTATGGAATTTCAATAATTTTATCTGGTTAAACAGAATTATAATACAAACGAATAATTATGTAGTAAATACTGAGTAAAAAAAATTTCAACAATTTATTTAAAATTGTAGTTCTATAAATGGTCTCGTATTCACCCACAAAAGTTATTCAGCATAAATTCTATTCAAGATACAACATTTGTACGAGCTTTTGCAAAACACATAGTTTAACTTACATAGATATACGTGCAGCTATATACATACCTTGCGTACATAAAATAATATGTATATGTAGCTGCAGAGTGTATTTGTCTGTAACATAAACTATGCGAAATAGATGTAGTCGACTCTCTTCATCATACTGTCTATATATTATACACTCGCATCAATAACTTGAGATCGTTGTTGTTTACTTGGCCTTTAATAATATTATATCTATGCATATACACTTGTAAAAGCGAATATTGTTGCATGAAATTTTAAGAAAAAACTCTCTACGGTTATAAAGCCCGGTGCAGTATAACACTCTATTCACAAGAAGCCAACAAAAACACAGAGAATATATTCTAGACCAATTTTAAATGTAACTTTCATCTTCTACCGCTTTGCCAAGGAAACGACAAGGCTTTTTTTTTTTTTTATTTTATTTTTTTCCAGGTACAATTGATGTACAATATTCCAAGACAAAATTGGCCTTCTTTTTAGTTTAGTATACAAACTGTAAACCTACTTTTTTATTTTATTCTTTTTGCAATCTTTTTTTTCCATTCTATATTTTTAAATAAATATCCCCAATAGATCGATCGTAAAAGCTATATGTTCGTCGAATCGTAACGTCTCCATTTCCCTTTGCATGTCGAAGATTTTTTAAGTTATTCCCTTGATACCAATGTTTGTACGTGATGTGTATACTTGTATAACGAATGAGTAAAGAAACAAAAAATCAAAAAAAAAATATATAACAAAATAAAAAATAAACACTGACAAATATAACAATATATAAAGAGGTTAAATGGAAAAAATCCGATTGACTTTGTGCCACTAGTTATCCCTCTTTCTATACAAGTCGAAACACAAGAGAGATTGTCTCTAATAAAGTTCACTTGGATTGATTAGCCACTGGGTAGAAAAGAATATAGATTTCCCATTGGCCAATTGGCTTTTCAAATATATCAGAAACACATCTTTTCCATTAGAACGTACGTCATGGCCAATAAAAGTGTATGTCAATTCCCTGGTGGTGTTACACACATTTCTGTATATTTTCCAATGATGAAAATTAAACCCTTCTCTCATATATATATAAAATATTTATTTTTATTTATTTTTATTTATTTTTTTCTTTTCGAAAATTGTGCAAAAGCCCCAAAGGAAAGTGGACAAAAAAAGTGGTAACGATGAAAAAGAAAAAATCACTCCTTATCCATCAAACAACCCCTTTATCAAACTTGAACATTTTTTTTTTCTCTTTCATTTCATTTTCTCCAATGTGTTCTTTTGAATTCAGCATTTTACTTTTCTTGTGCTGTCTGCACAATATAATGTAGCACACAGAGTGACGAAATAGTAAAGGGCTAAAATTTTATCCAAAGTTTGCGAGATCTTGTTGTCAGACACGCATAGAAATAAGTTGGACTTTTGTGACTTTACTTTAACTATACAGATTTTTGATGGATGGATGAATAATTGTGAACATTGCTTGAGGGTGCATTCAACATTTCCTATCCATATACTTTATTTTTTCTTTTGTCTCTCAAGGGGCCACGTGAAAAATAAATTGACAAATGTGATAAATAAATTCTGTCACATGTATATACACATTTTTTTCATGATATTAAATAAAACTTGAAAAATGATAAACCAACTTGCTGAATTTTGTCAATAGTATATCAAGGCAATTTTCACCAGTCAAACGAAAGAAAAAAAAAAAACATGAAACAAATAATAAAAAAAGTCAATCTTAACACCCAACAGCTGTAAATTTCAATTTGTCTATCATTTGCAGACACACACAAGGGTCTATCTGCAAGAAATAAAACTAAATCCTCTTTATGGATCAATATATTCGGCTTAAGCTGTATATGGAAAAAGTTCTAATCACAGAATACATTTCGAATAAAAAAAAAAATAATAATAAAAGAAAGAAAATACAGAGAAGCAAGAGGGTGGCAAATTTTCTCTTAGTAATGTCGCTTTATATCAGTACAGATGAAGAAGAAAATATAAAGAGGGAGATTTTTCTTTCCTTCTCAAAGTCCTTTTATGAGCTATCAACTGATTGACACACCCTGATTGACTCTTACCAAATTACAATGAACAATACTCATGTAAATTAATACTGTTAATGTGGGTTAAACTATCTTCATTTAAATTTTGTTTTTTTTCTTTTTGATTCAACTTCCCGTATGCATATCTCTCGTGTCTCTTCCAATTGACAAATTGTACGATTTAACAAAATTAACGTATATACCATTTATAATCGTGTAGAGCTCATTGGGTTTATAAAAGGGTGTGGCATTTACCGCAGGACATGAATTTACGGAAAATTTTCTATGTTCCGTATCAAAAGAGATCAGTTGAATGACACAGTATACATAATTGTATCTATTACTCTTGTCACAAGCAAAGAGGGGTATGTCAAACTAAAGATGAAAAAAAATGACGTTTTTTTTTTTTTCATATTGTACAACAACATCAATAAATTTGAATTATTTCAGTGCAAAGCGTGAAATTTAATGAGTTTAATCAGAATACAACATCACGCCTATCAAACCATTTACAAATACATCTAGAAAATGTTCTTTTTTATAACAAGACACGACAATAATTTACTTTTCTTTGCGGTCAAAAAATAAAACTTATCGAAGGTTTTTTTTTTAAATTAATTTGATTTTTTTTTATTTTCTATTAGAATAATAATTTATTTTAGTTTTCTATTATATTTTTCTTCACTGCAGTCGTATTCAATTAATTATATTTAATAAAAATCAAAAGTATGACGAAAATTTATTAATAACACAAAGTGATTATTAAAAGAATTTAATATGCATAAGAAAATATATGGCAGTTTGTAAAATTTAAACAGCTGCAACTGTTGAGTAGAAAAATAGTAAAAAAGTTGTGTCATTAGTTCATTATCCAATTACCGAATGTCCTTAATTAACAAAGTTTAAATATATAAAAGGGATAATTAAAAGGTACAACGATATTCACGATTTTTATAGACCTCGCATTTTATCCGAATCTAGTATCTTTTAGATAAAAAAGTTTCTTGTTTAAAAATAAAGTATCGAAAAAGAAAACTGGGTATAAAAAATAAATAAACAAAATTGGAGTACAGCTAAAAGGATGAAATTTAAATCACAGTAAAATGGAAAATTGATTATCGTATACACTTTGTTGTACGTGAGAAGAAAAATACCAAATAAAAGCATTTCTATACACGTAAAAAGAAAATAATCAATTTTCAAGAATACAAGTATCCATCACCCATACAATTCTGTGCCACCGAAACGAAAGGCGTTAACGACTTCGATATCTACAATTCTCACCAACCAAGAAATTCGTTAATGACCTTTAAGTTTTCCTCACTATCAGAATCAAGCCCCATACCGTCCACTTCACAATATGTATAGTTCATTATGGGTTTTGCTAGATTGCCACACGTAGACCCTAACAAACTGTCCAGTAATAATTACACTAATCAATCAATCAAGTAGAAAGTTATTTTCCCCTGCTCGTAAAAGCATACCAAGTCTCGATCGAAACACATATATTAATGTTTCTGCTATTTTTAAATAGAATAGTAATTGCATTAATTTAAAAGCTGCTTTTTTTTTTTCTTCCATAGATATGTATTTATATAGATTTGCAATGTGTGAAAATGTTTAAACATGCACGAAAGATAAAAATAAAGAAGCCAAGTTAACTTGCTTTAGAGTCAATCGCATTGCGTTGAAATGAGGTAACGTGTCTGAGGGTGGGTTATATATATATATATATGTTGGGTTCTTGAGCGACCCTGGGGGTTAGTTCATCCCTTCTATATTCGTTTCATACGAAGTATCAACCAACAACCGATGAAGAGGGCTCACTCGAGTGTACTGTAAAATGGTTCTTCTGTATATATCTATATATCCAGCTAGTTGATGTATGTATATAAAAAATATATAGGTTGTCTGTACGTTGAACCTGACGAGAATCGTATACGTCGCACTCCACAAGGTTACCCTTCTACCTTCAAGCTTGCTTGAACCCACACCCTAAAACTTTTTTTTCGACCTACGTCGACCGTGACACCCGCGCACAAATTCTCAAACCTAATACACCCACACCAACCCATATCATAATGGACAATCTAGACGGCATGTCTATTACTAAATACCAACTATCTTTTATCAAATTATCAGCAAAGCATCTTATTATTTAACGAAAGTACTTGAAAAATTAAAAGACAATTATTGTAAAATATAATCAGCTTAGGCAAAAGTTATACACACTGCACCATCGAAAATCAATAAACTATTTAGGCTTATTTTTTATGTATAAAAAAACATAAATACAATTGAGTATTTTGATGATTATTCTTAACACGTCAAAAATCCTTAACAAAATTGTCAAGGAGTCTTACGCAAATGATCACTTATTGAGACACCCTTTTTAAAGTACTAAATAGAGTACTAAAAAAACGAAAAAAAAAAAAGAGCCAACAGATTGGTATCGAACGAGCTGTATCTAAATCCCTCTCTCAATTTGTGCTGTCTCAGTTAGAGGTGGATAAAAAGAGAACGAAGTAGACTGAATATATATATATAGGGTTACAAGAAAAAATAAATAAAAAAAAGGGATTTATAAAAAGTGAAGAAAAACTCGGAGACATGGCGAATCAATACAGAAGAGTGAGTATTGGCAGTTCGTTCGCCGTCAACACTCCTATCCACATCGTTTATTTTGGCGTCTAGTTTTTTTTTTTTTTATATATATACTCTTCGTACTTTTTTTTATTTTAATCATCAGTTTTTCTTTTACCTGGGTTTTTTTCTTTACAAGTCAATTCTACTTAAATATTGATTCAGTCGTGCCAAGAAATGCGATAGCATAAGAGAGAGCTTTTTGGCGAATGGCGCTCACATATATATTCAGCTAACACAGTTCATGTTTATTTGACTAGAAATTAACCCTCAGAAAACTTGAATAGACTCTTACTCAAATTTATCAACTCAATCATGTAGGATTTATTCATTCAATATAAAATTTAAAATTTAATATCATAATTGTTGTAAAAAGTTATAAATAGCTGGTTTTATATTTGTATAGAAAATTTTTATTATATTTGTTTAACTGAAAATATTATTATTATTTTAAAATTTATAATTAGGCGTTAATTTATTATTTTTGATTTTAATAAAATTCTTGTTTGAATATGTATATAATTTGGATGACAGATTGCAAAGTAGAATTTTGTTTACAAAATACTTGTAAAGTACAATAATAGTCCATTATATATTTCGAAACATGAAACAACAATAGAAAATGTTGAGCATTGAAATACTGATTTTCCCAAACCATAAAATTATTATAATTATAATATAGAATATTAAATGTTTTCATTGAAAGGAAAATATACATTCAAAAGTTGAGCCATAGAATATATTTAACATTGGATTAACAAAATTAAATTTCATAATTTTGACATAATTGAGTAGAATTATTTTCATTGAAAAATTTTATTATATGCATCGAAAAGTCAAAGTTAAATGATTCATTATAAAACGCGAGAAAAAGCACATAAAATTGAAACATTATATTTTTATTTTATATTTTATTATGATGTCTTTATTAAATTTTTAATAAGTCAGTGATTGAATTTTCCAGTGTAATAAAAATATCAACTGAATTCGTTACGAAAGAATAGATAATATTTATTGACGGATTTTCATTTGACATGGGTATCCGGGATGATTTCAATTTTATGCATTAACTGGGTGAGAAAAAAAAAAAAAGAAGAGGAGTAGTAGGGTGGACATCGTCCAAAATCCTTAACTGTCCAAGTATTTTCCCCAAAGTAAATAAAAAAAAAAAATAAGATACGTTGTACTAAATAAAAACATTGCCCATAAATATTCCCTAACTCAAGCCAAGGGTTTTAGTTGGGTTCCACCCTTCAAAGCATTCGATATACATTCACTCCCACGTGTTTTCAATGTAAAAAAAAAAAAGCAGGACCAGCAAAACCATAAAGGTATATCTAAAGTGACGAACAAATTTTCCCCTAGCTTTTCAAAGTACAGAACATCCAATTTTACCGAGATCTCTTAATGAATTGGCTCGTCCATTCTCATGTGCCCACTGCGTTTTAATCGAATCGAATTCATCCCTTAATGGAAACCTTGGCCCCATTGACGTTTAGCTATATAAAAAAGATAAAAAAACGAAAAGAAAGAGAATATTTTTACGACCTCTTTTGCCAATGAAAATGTCAAATTCTACTGGTATTTTTTACCAAGTATATACGCATAAAATAAAATAGAAAAAAATTCAACGAATCATTCAATATTCTAAATGTCTTATCATGAGGTTGAAAAAAAAAAAAAAAATACCAGCTATATATTAAATTCATAAATCTATAAAAATAATACAAGGGACTCAAGTGAATACTTTAGCATATATGTATAAATAAAAAATTTTTGTCAGAGACAAACGGAAAGTAACTTTTTTTGTTTTCCATGCCAATAGGGTGGCATTTGACCCACGTGTACAAAATCATATATGCTGCATCTAAATCAAAAAACCACCAACTGCCAAGCAGCAGAGATCAAGTAACAATTTTTCTCTGGGTTGGTCAAGTTTGATTCAACAGAAAAATATCAGGGCTCGTTACAATATTAATGCGGTTATTATGCAACGTCATGGGCAATGGACCGGTTGCCCCTTTTTTCCATGGATAATATAAACCCCGAGTCTTTTTTTTTACCCTCTCAATGTTGGTCTCATAAGTCAAGTCACACATATACACTAAGACAGCGTATTTTTTTTCTTAATATTCACTTTTTGGTTTTTTTTTTCATTTCTTTGTCTTTCTAGTTTGAAAGACGGTTTTTGGTGAGACTATTATTCACCTTTTCATGTTTTTTTTTATATTTTTTTTCTAGGGAGAAACTTCTCTTCAAATATTTTGCCAGTCAAAGCACATTGTCTGTTTTTTTATTGATTTAATAAGAACTCAGATATTTGTGCGACCTCGAATAGCATATAGAAAAATACATGAAAAAGTTCATCATTTTATAAAAACGAATAAAAGTTTAAAAAAAAAATTGACTTTCTAGCAATTCTGATATATCAGAAATTTCTATTCGATAGGCATCTGTAAATGCTTTCTATATAGTTGGAGCTTTCTGGCTGATTCAGTGTCTTTGAGCTTTACCGAAGCAAAAGACTAAAGTCTTGATCTTTTGCTACTGCCATTTCGAAGCTACATCGAGCATTCGGTTATTCCGACTTTAACCGATTTTCTGCATTTACAAAGTTTCTCTCATTTTCCTGTTCTTTATATATATACAAGATGGGATTTTCAAGATGTTTGATGTTTGGATCAACTTTGGTAGTCATCAAAAGAACACTTTCTTTCCTTGTTCAATGGTTTTATGCTTTCACATTTAAACCACCAAAAAACACCACTTACCCTCTTTCCAACTTGCCTAAACTTGCTCATCCTATCACATCACCTTTGAATCAACACACTTGAAATCCTGATCCTACCCCTTGCAACACACTGTCATAACCGAATAGATCTACTCTGAAAGTTTAGTCGAGAGAAGTAATTGTAAAAATTCTTCATCCGATATATTAGGAGAGAAAAAAACTTTAAAGCTCAAAACTCAACGTCACCAAGGTTTATCTTTATAGATACGCATAAAAAAATATATATTTTAAACCATCAAAGTATACTTTTATCAAAATACTTATTAACGTAATGAACAAATATTTGACACTCTCATTGTACCAGCATACTTTATATATACCCGTATGAAGCTATTCGATTACATTTTCCCTACTTCCTTATAAACACAATTGATCATCATCACTGCTGATTGATAAAAATTTCGAGGCACAAATATTTGCAGTACATCAACACATGTTCAATAAAAATAGGATGGTCTAAAATCATTATTAAGTAGACTGTAGATTTTTATGTTGGGTTAAAAAAATTATTTTCCATTAATTTAATTCGTTATTTCGATAATAAAACAACAAGCTATTCAATAGGTCAGTATGAGAGTTTTTACAAGTCAATTGATATAATGAAAATTTTATATCAAATATTAGGTAGAGGATACGATCAAAGTTTTGGATATTCACAGTTACGAACTCGGCACGACTTGAATGGGTAATAGAAATGTCAAGAAACTTTACAAAGTATTCAGCTCTCAATAGTACACATAGAATAGAGAAAACGTGGTCACCAGTAATTTCAAATACTTTGTTCTCACAACTATTTTGGTATTCCTCTTTACTTTATATCTACTGTAATCTCAACCAAATACATTGTAAGCATTAGTGACGATTGCCATCCAAAGTTCATCTCGCATTGCTTTCACACCAAAATTGAGAACTCACAAATACTATCTTACAAAAGTAATTGCTTTTCGGTAAGCCAAATACGCTCTCTCTTATATATACATTTGCACTTCAAAGATAATTTTACAAAACGATTGTATAAATGTTGTTGTAATTATGAAAATGCTTTCGTCAATCACCAAACAACTTGTTTCTCATTATACACATTAATTACGTATATATTTATCATGTTAATATTATATTTTTTTTAATATTCATCGTGGATATATTATACTTTAGTTTAAAAATTATTAAATCATCAAACATTCAATAAAGTACACAAACCCATATTTTTGCTGATCCACTGTACATATAATTTTGCTGAGTCAAAAATATAACATAAAAAAATTCTATATCTATAAAAGCTTCGGTAAACATTCTTGGTTATTTTATTATTTTTTTTTTTTCTTTCCCTTTTTTATTATTATCATCAGTATCGCTACTTTTCCTAGAATGTTTGAGACCAACGTTGAAACAGTAACGATATTGTTGACGATATGACATTATTGATTTCTCATCAGCATGCCAATTTAAAAAACTTTTTTTTATTTTTCATTTTACACAGTCATAAAATTTTACGGGCTATGAAAAAAAAAAAACGCAACAGAGTTGATGTTTTTGTTTTTCAGTCACATGCAATTTACTTTGGAAAACTATTTTGTCGATTTAGAAAAATATCCTAAATTGATTATCATAAGCCTACACCATGAACTTGGGTCTGTTAAAAATTATCATATTGTTTTTTTCTTTTGTTTTAGCCACNNNATTTTTCAAAACCATGATGTACCGTTACAAATCAGTGAAATAAAAAACGTCATAAATAAACAGAAGATAACAATTGCATCCTTGTTAAACAAGTTGGGATATGCATATGTTCATATGATTTGTGTATATACGCACTGTGATAAGCCATCAGAATACATGAACATCAGAACGTGAGTATATATTTTTAATTATGCCCATGATTTATGATGATATCATATAGAAAAAATATTATTATCAAAAAAAAAACAACAAACCAATATAAACTCATCAAAAAATATAACAAATAATTTCTATCCCCAAAAAATTAAATATAATAATTTAAAACTTCATTTGCTATTTCTATTTCATAATAAATTTATTAATTTATTATAATAGAATTGCTCAATCAAAATTATGTTGAATTATGATGTATAAATAGTATTTGAAGCTGCAAACTATACAGTCTCGATTTTGTTAGTGTGGGTTATACTCTCACCTAGTTAGATCGTTAAAATCGAGTTTGATTATAACAAGTAAAGTTTACGAGCCATTAATAGCACATGTTGACCACACTGAAAATAAAACTCGTCAATGTGTTTGCTACCAAATCGATTGCCAATATGCATTATACAATTGAAGCAAGGTTTAAGGGCTTGGCACTTTTACCTTCTTGTCTAATCCACACACACTTTCAACAATAATATCAACCCTGAATGTCAATTTTTATTCGTAAGTATGTGTCATGTAGTAAAATACTCCATAAACATGTCTAACGAACGCAATTTTATGAGCTATATAATTTGTTTTTCTTTTTTTTGTTTCAATTTTTTCACAACCCATCAGTAAATTTTTATGCTTTTGACATTATTTAGTTTTATTATTGTCTTTTTTTTTTCGTTGCAAGTCTTTTGTTCCTATTCCGGTTAATAAAAAGCGAAGTAAAAAGATAGGGGGTTGGGTGAAAAGTACATGGCAAAAACACGACGAGTGCTGTTTTGTTGCTGACTATTTGGGGTGGCTAATGCGCGTCGTCAAGACACTTCGCAACAATCTAGTGGTATTATTTTCTATTGCCCATCATGCTTATTTACTTTGGTCATATACATAGGTACTTGTACATATGTATATAAAATAATAGCAATAATAATAATGGATGGGTTTGAATAAGGAGTGCCACAAATATTTCCGCGTTTTCTTTTGCACACTTATCGCGTGTGCTGTGTTCAAAGACGATCCCACTGTAAATTCACCTGGTGGAAACGTTAATACGACAATTAAACGATCATTAACGTCTAAGGCTGTGCCTTACTAACAATCTGATTTTTAACCGTGACGGAAAGTGTAACGCAATTATTTTTTCTACTGTGTTTAACATTGCGAGCCTGGAATTAAAGTTGTTTTTTTTTCTTCTTCTTCTTCTTTCATTTGTCATTAAGTTAATTTTATTTTAATCTTTCTGTCTTTTTGTAAATGGGATATGATACATTTAAAATAAGAAAATTCATTATCATGATAGTAGAATTGACTCGTTTATTTCGTAATTTAAAATCCCAATGACATTAGTATAAATTAGGCATATTTTCTTTTTTTTAATTTCATACCAACTTTCAATGTAACTTTATAAATTTATACGTGGAAAAAAAAATTATTCTATATATTTATATTTATTATTTTTCATTTCTCGAAAAAAATATAATAAAATTAAAAAAGTAGGTAATTTTATTTGAAAATAAAAAATAATTTAAAAATTATTATTGTTGTCACAATACAAAAGTTATAATCAAGATATATTTACAGCTATTCGATATTTTTATTTCATAAAATTTATGTGACTGAATAATGGTCTGTTCACGAGGTGAATGACTAAAGTCTCAAAGTCAACGACATTTCCCCGAAAAATGGTCAACAAAAGAGATTGCATTGTAGCTCTCAGAATCGCATTTAAGAAAAAAGATTCAAACAGCAAAAAAAGAATTAAAACAAATAAAGGTTTTGTAAAAAAGTCGAACTGAATCAATTCAAGTAGTTTCAAGGTCTCATATTGTCAGACAAGTATTGACCTACTGCCCTTCGAATACTTTTCCTCGTGTTAGCACATATGCACCATACTTTTTATTGAAATAATAATCATCAAAACAAATCCAGAATTAAAAAAAAATTCATGAATATTATTATACATATTATCAAAGTGATAATGTTATACCTAATTCTGTATAAGCTCTTCATTTCTGTTTAAAAGTTTTCAAATAAAATTAAAAAACTAGCAGACAGAGTAAATTTTTGCCTTTCATCAAAAATAACTCGGCCATTTTTTTATGAAACTCATAAAATTTATATTGGCTTACCAAACATGTCACAATTTCAAATCAAGTGACGTCGTATGCACAATCATTTGGTATTGTCACATAGCTAAAGAGCAACCCCTGGGTCTCATTTCCACTTGTCATTCGATCACAGATATATATAGAGTGAAAATTTCTCACACCTCATTTTCACCAATAACTCCATATGCAAAAAAATATGAATATCGAAAATTCCGCAAAATAAATAAATAAAACAGACACCCCACAGCATAGTACATACTCATGCATAGATAGTTCTGAGCTAGATATAGTATATTTTTATTCGAACCCCTGTATTGGTATACAAAATGTAAACAAATAAAAAAGGCAATGTCCCACAAGGGTCTTATGCAACAAAATAACTACCGGATATTTGGCAAATTGCACGTTATTTTCTACCGAATACGACCTCTCTGCTCGAGGGACCAATACAGTCGTCACGTTCCGACATGGACAGACACCGTCAGGATAAAAGCGAAAAAGAAAGTTTTCGCGCCTGGTTCCGTTAGGGCAATCACTATGAATCAAGCCTTGCGTATTCGTTTAAACATTTACGATTGTTGTAAATTATTCTTAGCTTTTTTTTTTTATTATTTTTTCATTATATTTTTCTGTTTTTAAATTTGAACTTTCATTGTTTTTAAAGTTTTACTTTATTTCTTTATTCATTTAAAAATATATATATATTTTTTAAAAGGTTAAAAGATTTTTTTTATTATTCTTAAAATAATAAAACTTATACATATTGCTAAATTGTTTTTAAAAGATTGTTAACAACTTTTCATAAAACTTTTAATTGTATTTAGTCGATAAAGTATATGAGTAATTGCATAGACATGTCAGTGTCAGACAAACTAGTCTTATATTTTCATTTAATAATAGAGGGAAAATGTAGGGATAAGAAAATGGAAAAAATGAAAAAAAATAAAAATACGTTCAAAAAACGCCTTGTAATCGTTTTCAAAGTTGACGTAGGGTACATGCGGATGGTCTATATATATTAGACATATATATATCATTTGAGGGATTAGTTTGGTATACCAACAAGCCCATGTGTGAGGCCACTATTTTTTTTTCATCTTTAGCTTATTTTGCCACTTGCGACACTCTCCTTTTGTATTGACTGATAAATTAATGTGTATGCGGGGGATAAGGGTGCCCGAAAAAAAAAAAAGCATAATAATAAGACCAGCGTGTTACAGACTGGTAGATACTTCAAAGGATCTGGCAATTACATGGAGTATTATTGTGACTTTAGCTCAATTTTATTACGAATGATGATGAGACGAATTGTGTGTCCGCATGTCTCATCAAAATCCAGGAAAATCCGCTTTTGGAAATTAGGACAATGACATTTCAAATTTATTTTTTTTATCTTACTAATGTGTATAATATTTTTATTCTTATTTTATATATAAATATGTATATGCGTATTGTGAATTAATCATGATTAAATTCAAATTATACGAAGTATAAAAATTTCGAAAGAACGATGATTTTATTATATTTTTTTTTTTTTCGGGGAACATTTAGTACATTGCCACTAATAATGGACGATGACCCCGTCTGGTAGGCCTTCCAAACGCCCACGATATACTACCCCAACCACAGTAAAGCAATGAAATATATAAACTCACAGCCAGACACTTTATTCGTCCACACTTTGTGCTCATGTAAAATTACTGTATTCAAATACCGCACAATATTCAGAGAGACACTTTTGGCATAAAATTACAAATTATTTTGTGCATTATTCTACAGTGTATGCTGCAAGAAATATATATCACACACACAATATCACCGCAGTTAAAAGAGGGTGAAGTTAACAGTGAAGCAAATTACCTTTACAGTAATACTTTGCGATGGTTTGTACACTTGTACCCTTTAAAATTACGTGCGGGGATTCATACAAAAACCACCTGGATATACTCTATTAATTATAAATATAGTCAATTTATAAATGCGGTTAATTTTCTTGGAAAATACAATTTTCAAATTACCCAATTTCTTAAGTTTATATATACCTTATAGCCCTTTTAAGTTTTTATTCAAGACTATTACTTTAATAAAAATAATGATAACTAATTTTTAAGTGAATATAAATTTTTACGAGTTATGATATTGTAATTATTATCATTAAATAATAATTAAAATAATATATCTTGATTTTTTTACGATACAATATTTTTTAGAAATAAAAAGAGAACGGAAAAATTAATAAACAATATCTTTATCGTATTGATATATCGTGAAAAACAAAAAATAAATTGATGCATCTTTTAGAATTTAAAATATATTATAAATTCTATCACGAGAGATTTTTATGTTGAATATTTTTTGTAATAAAAAAAATTATTATTATCACTGCAGTTTATATGAATATGAATTTTTAAAATTTAGAGTAATGGTGAAAGAATAAAACATGAAATTCAAACAGTGATCAAAAATACTTGTAACGCATGTAATATTCAACAAGTCATTATTTATTTTATTTTTTTATCGATAAAAACTTGTTCTCATAAAATATTCATAGTAAGATTTGAAAAAATAAAAAAAGAATTTTTTAAAAAATGATTTTATATACTTTAATGCAGCTAAAAAAATAGAAAAAACAAATAATCTTTCAATCAATTTAAAATAGAAAAATTTTATCACTATAGTTAATTTATTAATTTTATTTCTATTTAATTAAAAAGTATAAGCTCTACTTTTACTACATAGTAAAGATAGAAACAAACCGCGTTTAAATCGAGCTTGTGGCTCCATCATTCGGAAGCTCTTCGGACTTTGAGCACAAACCCACTATTTTTTTATCTATTTTTATTTATCAACCACAAAGTAATCATTTAAAATAACACGGAAAAAAATTTGAAAAAAAAAGTAAATAAAACATTTGTAATTACAATTTTAATCGTAAAATATATTTCACTCAATTTTATTATCACTTTATCGCTTGCAATGGACCTTGAAAACATGCAAATCATTGGATCTCTTCACAAGATCGTATATACTACTTAAAAAAACTCAAAAATTTTAAATCTGAAAAGTAGACACAAAAAAAAAAAACCATGACTCTTCCGGTGATTTAAGATTTCTGCGGATAATACTGAAATTATCGCTTTGTAATTACACATTTAGTTGAGTTCTTCAACCAGTCAAGCAATTGGATTCCAATCAGTCAGTTTTTATTTTATTTTTTTAAATATCTCGGGTTATTTTTTACTCATATATCAAAATGCAATTTAACAAAATTGAAAAAAAAAACCAAATAAACAAAAATTCAATTATTCTTTAGTTTGTTATTCATTTAATTGTTTTTTTTTTTTCATATTTTTACGGATAATCATCACGAGAATAAAAAAATACTTGTAGAAAAAAATAAAAATAAATAAAAAGAACAAATATGTTGGTATAGCAAAGGATGCATGTCCTCTACCCGGACACGAATCGTAATATTCATATATAATAATAACAATAATGATAATACAATCGTTTAAGCCTTGTGGGCATAATACGTATAGATATATTTATATGATAGATATGTACAACCTGCTGCATATTTTTTTTCAATCCCTCTTCTGGACACTCGTTTCCCAGTTGTCTCGTCTTATGCTCCAAACAGCTGTCACCCTGGGGCCAATTTCCTCGTCGTTATTTCAATGACCGTGCCCTCATCCAGCTAATAGCCGAAAAAAAAAAAAAAAACAACAACAACAACAACAACAAAAAATAACATTGATAAAGATGAAAAAGAGAAAAAAAAAATCTAACTTATAATGCCTACGAGGCAAATTTTTATAATAATAATTTTTTTCTTTTTTTCTTTTTAAAAATCAAAATGAAATGAAAAAGTTGAGTCATATATATAAATAAAATATATGTAAATTAAAAACATGGATTAACATTATATTAATGAAATAAAGAAAAGCTATTATTATTTCAATTATTTTTATATAGATTTTAACAAAATCACGTCGATTTTTTAGCAAGTAAATTTAGCGATTCAAAAGAGTTTTAAAAGAGTTGAACGTCGTATACGATAATAGTCAAAACGACCCTGAACACCAAGACCTTCGTTGTCCATTGGCCTGTTGTTAGTTGCGATATACTCTTTTCACTTTACCGCCATTCCCAGAGTCACTTTTACTGCACTCAACATCTTTAGGATGTAATAACAACAAACCAAACTAATAAATCTTGCCTTGAAAATAACTTACTACCGATATAAATTTGATATAGTTATTTTTTTTCTCTCATTTTTACGAGATCAACGTAAGCATCTTCACAACAACGTGCATCATTTAAAGTATAAAATAATAATTTAAAAATAAAAACAGATCAAATTACGGATAAAACTACTTTTTATATTAAAATATATTTCATAATAAATATACAAATGTAAAAATATAAAAGAAAAATAAAAGTTTCATCATAGATATTTATGAAAAAATATATTGATAAATTTTCAAATTTTATTAAGTGCTTATTTGAAAAAAAAAAATGGTCCTGGTTTAAATTGACTGTGGGTCTTTCGCCTTGAGGAGGCTGATGACGCAAATTAATAGTCGCATGACCTCTTAACAGGACAAGAACCTGGCTGGTTTGTCAGCCAGTTATAATAAAACTAATGTTTTAACGCCCACATTGCGCATATCACCATTCAGAAGCTTTTTTTTTTAACTTGTATAATATATTATATGAAAAAAACCTAAATAAAAATACGCTGTTGCCTTTGGCTAGATACAAAAGTAGCATCTTAAAAGTTTTCAATATCTGAGTAATTTTATATGAAAAACAAAAAAAAATATAACAAAACATTGACGAGAATACCTTGGGGACAACAACAGGCCATATGGTATGCGAATCAAGTGCGATCAATTAGATTTAATGATAGCTTATTAATCAACAAAATTTTACTGTTTTTACATTAATTTTTTATATAGTTAATATTTTTTTAATCTTTAATTTTGTTTTGGGTATATACATACGAGATACTGTTGAAAAACGAGATGTACATACCACAAAAATGAGAGCAATTAATTAAATGTCGAGTGAAACGATTAAGTACTAAAAAAAAAAAAGAAAAAAACATAAAAACAATTTATTTAACATCAGGCAGTCTGAAGAAAGTTAGAAATAATCATAAAAATTGACCAGTGCATGCATCAAATTACTTATTTTGCACCAAATAAATTAATTTTAATTTATTCAACTGCTGACTTTTAACTTTTTTTTTTTTTTTCCTTCATGATTTTCTATTCAAAAAAAAAAGTCATTTAATTAATTTTAAACTGAGTAAAAGGTTGGACGTTTCTCATCACTGGTGAAATTTTATATATAAACATAAAATTCACAAACCATGATCAGAGATAATAAAAATTTATCTTCAACATGTAATTCACGATATAACTCTATGTGCTACTTCAATTCATTTCTCGCACGGTAAAACCTTGCAAATTAAAAAACAAAAAAATAAATAAAAACAATGATAATAATATTAATAATAATAAAAGTAAAGAGAAAAAAAAATGCATTGCGAGTAATAAAACAAATGCGTTATCATTTTGCACGATCTTTTAGCATGCCTCAAAGGCCAATGACTCAACCAAGTTGAGGCAAGTCAAGTCACCGACTCACGCGAAATTCTGACATTAAAATAAAAATATAAAAATGTGATAATCAGTCTAATGAAGCGACATTTGTATGTGAAATTATCTTTTTTTTTTTTAAACAAAAATCGTATTAAATATAGACATTAAATGATAATTACTTGATTACCGTACAATTTATCATTGCCAAAGATTCCAAAACAAGTCATGTTAATTATTGAAAGAAAAAAAAACACAAAAAAAAGTTCAACAACTTGTACTGATCTTAGTCAAGGATGACGAAATTAATTAACAAACAAATTAAACATATAAAATAAATTTAAAATGTAAAAAA